>JBBMFX010556987.1:0-16252 GCA_037832545.1 Rhabdalestes septentrionalis
TTAAAATGGATAGGTGGGCTGTTACAATAAGCACCCCTAGCAAAGGGTTTGGGAGGATTCCCTCCATCCCCAAAGATCAATTGTTTCTGTGTCTTCACCTCATTATACACAGCACGCAATGGAACATGCGCCGGGTATTTAAAGGGAGTGAGAGTGTGAACTCTGATTGGTTTATTGCATGCTACTCCCTAAACACACCCATGACTAATTTACTCATTTAAGACAACCCATTTGAACTATGCACCCTGTGCGACCTTCATTTTTCCAACTGGCATTATAGCGCTTTGCGCTGGCCCCTCCCCCAAAGACAACTGTTGACTTCAGACAATGCGCGACTGACCCTGAAAATCGGGCCCTATGTGTAACAGACTGCTGATGTGATGTTTGAATGTACTAGTTGCACCTGTAAAAATGAACTTGCACTATCAACAAAGGTTGGGAGAAGACAGAAACATGAATATGAGCTTCCAAAACTGCAACTTACTCAACGCTGACGCTTTAGTGACCTGCCATCAGCAAATATTACAGCAGAACACCACAAACAGATAATAAATTAATAATTGTTAAAAAGCAAATAAATTATTTTTTATTAATTATTTTGTATACATAACGATAAATAATAAGTAATAATATATAATTTTTACTTATAGCTGTGATAATGCAAGTTTACATATGATTTGAATCATTATAGGCATGTATTTTTATGTTTGACTCATTTAATCTAAAGATAACACGGAAAAAATAGGAAATATGCCCAACTGAGTGTTTTTCCTGCTTCCTCATCCACTAGTGAGTTTAAGATAGCTTTGAATATTGTGTTTTGGATGCACTGTTTCAGCACTGTCTCTGCAGTGCATCAGGGATAGATCAAGGACTTATTTCAGCAGCAATAACATATACAGCTGCCCCAGCATTCAGAATTCACAGAGTCTTTTTAAATGAGTCATTCCTTTTGATCAGCAAACCAGCTGAGCCCATCTTCTCCCAACTCAGCAAAGTTCTGCCTTTTTTTGATTAGGCTAATGAGATTTGAAACTCTTGGTTTTTCTCCTTCTCTCTGCCCTTTTATTTGAATTCAGAATATTTCCCATTTCTTATGATTAGTGAGGCTAGGCAGAGAAATTCTGTGTTTATTAATATGTGTCTATGTGGGGACAGTGAGAGAAAATGAGGGAAAATAGAGAAATATGATGCTCTCTTGTGCACCCACTGCATAGTTAATATATACATTTGTGGTTAATGATTTCTGTACTGATGTTATTGACTATGCACATCTATTGAATTTGTCCAAATCTGTATGAATGTGGGTAACTGCATAATTCATGTCATCTTCATCCCTAGAGAGGACACTGAGGATGTTGAAGTGCCTTTAATATCAATACTGCTGACTCTTTTCTCTTGCCAGGAAAAGCAGATCATGATTGTCTTATTCAGTTTAACACAGTTTGGTGGATATTTTTCTGACTGTGTAAAACAATCACTGTGGTGCTAATTGTGCTGATAATCACAGTCGTGACTCTTAGTGTAACTCTGATTATTATCACAGTTGAAGTACTAATCACAAAGCAGTCGCACATGAACATGTTCACATGTGCTGTGGTGTTGTGTTCATCCTAATTTCAGTAACTGAATCCCCTGAATTTACATTCATTCATATAAATGGGAAAACTGTAGCATACTGGCACTAAAACCTTTTAATCTCTTTTCTTCTCTTCTCCTCTCCTCTCCTCTTCTCCATGGTACTCTTCTCCTTTCTCTCCTCTTCTTATTTCTCCTCTCCTCTCTTCTTTTCATGTCTACTCCATGACACTCTTATTCTTTCTCTCCTCTTATCCTTTCTCCTTTCTTCTCTTATCTTCAGCCCTCTCGTCGTCTTATCTCTTTTTTTTATTTCCTCTTCTCTTTATTCTTCTAATTTTTCAATTTGTTTTGATTTTCTTGTTTTCTTCTCTACTTCTCTAATATCACCTTTTCAGCTCTTTTTTTTCCACAGTCCCATCATCTTTCATATTCCCTTCTGTTTTCAAAAGAGATCATGAATGTGTAGCTGCATTTCATCATTACAGCTGGAATCAGACTTTTCTGTCCATTCGCAGCAAGAGGAAAATTATGCTACATGAATTGCCTAAAATTAACAATAAATAATTTAGGCGTTTATATGTCAATTTATGAAGCAGTGGCATCAAAGTTCTGTCAATCAAAGCTTATTTGCCTTGGAGAATGATGAATATGAATGCCTCTTTCAAAAAAATGTGCACTTCCACAAATTTTCAGGAGTTTTTGCCAGCAATTATTAAATCAGTTGTTAGAAAATATGATACTAATTTTATTTTAAACATTTTAAATTTTATTATTATTATTATTATTATTATTATTATTATTATTATTATTATATTACTACTACTACTAATAATAATAACAATAAACCTGTATATGTGCTAGACAGTGTAGACTGTGCACACTGAAGTGATTAATTAATGCACAGGGCATTTTCTTTGGGATTCTGTTAAATTTTTTATATAAGCAGGGTAAATACAGTCGTAATTTAATTATTTTTTTTTGTTATAAAAGAAAAACAGTCAAATGTATGGGTAATCAGCAAACATTTTTACTGTTCCATAATTTACTATGTGTCAGACGGCGTATTCAGTCCGCTCCTGCTCTGAGTACAGCGGTAATTATCACTCTAGGGTTGGCTATCCCTCCTGAGGGATATTTCAACTGTTCCAAATCAATCATCCAAAGCTCCATGAGCTTTTGTCCTAGAAACATAGAAATAACACCATCTTGTAGTTTAAAAATATTTGTTTAATTTGAATTTATCAATGGCGCTTTGAAAAAGAATAAACCATATAATATCTTGAGCTTTTCTGTGATTCAGGCAGCAAGCAGTCTGTTAATGACGTGAAAGGTGACCTTTTTGTGTTCTCTGGACAGAACAAAAACATTAATACAGTTGTATTTTATATGAAAATGTACCTGAATTTATGTTAATATTTTTGTTTTTAGCACAAAAAAGTATGAGTAATTAAATATTGCCAAAAAAACCCCAAAAGAAATGTGTAGGATATCTGCGGTTTCCACAAAGTTTTAGCAAGCAAGTTCTAAGAAAAACTCATCTTTATATATTACCCTTCAAATACAAAGGTAAAGCTTTATTATTATTATTATAAATATTATTATTAATTATTAATTATAGTAACAAAAACAACAACTATTACTACTATTACTATTACTATTATTATTATTATTATGATTAAACCCATATACGTGCTGGACAGTGTAAACTGAACTGCTGTCTCCCACAATTCATTCATATTTTTTACAGTTTAAGGAACAACAAAATGAAACAAGAGAAAATCTCCAGATGCTCCACTGAAGAAATTCTGAGGTTAATGTTGCTAACAAACACACTTCTGTGATCAGCAGCAAGGAGAAGTAAATAACTTTCTCGGATTGGCTAATTTCAAACCTCCTGCCTCTGAGTACAGCGTTTTTTCACCATCCCACATCTGCTTTCTTTGTGTTTTTCTGGACAGTACAAAAACATTTATTAAAATTTTTAACATTTAAAAGCATCAGACTATTTCAAGAAATATGCAAGATGCCAAGTGCAGCACTGTGCTACACACTACACTACAGCTATGCTGCCTTCCAGACCCCCCAACAGTGGGTCTCCTCCACAATAAAACAGTTTAAGCCTGTGCTCGTATGTACATTTTCTTAAACTGCACCTTATAGGTGGACTTAGTTCTGTCATTGTTCCTGCTGAAACATTTGTTTTCCTTATTATATTGTCATATTTTTGATCGTTGACAATTATTGCTTTTGTACAGTGCTTGAACTAATATATATATATGGGTGACTCTCGTTAAATCATGAAAATACCATGGCACTAAACACTTTGATCTATTGGCTTAAACTGATGCAGTTGCTCAAGTTGAGAGTGTATTGCAGGCCCTACTCGGACTCAGTGGCACAGGTCACGCATAAGCAGACAACTGATAGCACCTTTATCCATAGCACATTTTTTTAAGTTATTAATGAATCAACTTTTTTTGACAAAGCAGTTTATGTTCAAGCATCATACCTACACAGTCCTGTATAATAGCACAGATGAATTTGGTAACAATTCTTCCGAAACCCCAATCAGCCCTCTTTATACACTCTTGGCGAGAAACTGGTGGTGGATGAGTTGCCAGCCTGCTGTTAAATGACATCATAATACAATTATTTATGACTTGTTTACTGAGGCACCTTGATAAGAAGCATGAAGGCCAACCAAGTGCTGTGCAGACATTCAAATGTGTGCACTTATACTTGACTGGATGAAATGACTCGAGAAAACGGTAAAATAGAATAAAAACAAATCAGCTGACTGCTTTTTTGCTGCTAGAATGACTTGTGCAGACCAAAAAGGTTTCCAGTTTATTCCTTACTGTGCATTGTTTCATGCATCACCATCATTCTGCAAATATTAAATTTATTTAAAATATGGTTTATTTTCATTCAATATTGCCAGTGTTCTTTTGGTGCATGGCTTCCTTCATCTTCCACTAAGCTGTTTCATTTATCTTGCTTGTGAATAAATGCTGCAACTAAAAGTGTGTGTGCTGGTTTTAGTATGTTCTAGGTGTGATCATCAGCCCCAGGGCACAGACTCTCATTTCTCTGCTAACAGCTACAGCTCCGCCGCAATGTTGTGCGAGAAGTGAAGTTCCTGTTGGTAGATTTGCGCCCCCCGGGGAGGCCATAAGTAGTGTTTCTGACCACAGTTTTTACCACAGCTGGGCACTGCCAGTTAGACATGCTCAGCATGTTTCCACTTTACTCAGGCAGCACACAGGCAAAGATACAAAGACCAAGAGTCTTCCATGAGCTTTGTGCATGTGTGTATGCCTGCATTTATGTGTGCGCATGTGTGCAGGCTCTGAAAACGTTCTCAGTATCCTGGTATATATGCTGCTTTCAGTACTCAGTGCTATTTCTGCTTTTAACTTATTTTAAAACTTATTTTTTAGCTAGTTTTCTGCCCAATTTAGTCACCCCAGTTCAACAAACAAAGACTCACTCAATCATTTAATACCACCAACACTGGGAGAATGAAGGCTTGCTTCAATGAACCAAAGAAAAGAGAGAGGAAATGTTATCCTTTTTTACCCAAAGAGAGGCCAATTGTGCTTTTTTTTTTCACACTTCCAGCAACAGATGGCTGCATCTCCACAGCTATTAAACATCCAAACTACAGATGATAGGACCAATGCTTAGAAATGTACAGCACCTGCAAACCCTAAACTTAAAGTTTGCCTTAGCTAGACGGAACTGTAATGTTCTGTCTATACCTAGACTAAAGATAACCAGTCGAGCAGTTTCAGATTAATCATGCTTTGCTGACTGATTTTCGTTTCTTAATGTGGTGTCACTGAGGTAAAGCTTTCCAGCTTTCGTAAAGCCAATCAGGTTTTTCTGCATCTGTGAAAATCGCTGACTACTGATTTGATTAGTATTTTGTTTTTACCCAATATTTTACAAGCACAAAACTCCTATTGAAAACATGAAAAATGTATTCAGACCTTATCTTCAGTATGAAAAAATAAATGCAATCACAAACTAGTTGTCATGTATTCAACAAATTAAAAATAAAAGTGATTAAGAATTAATATATTATATAAATTTTACCTTATCTTGATAATTACAATGTTAAAATATTTTTTTGTTTTACCATCTGTGTTATAATTTAACGGTTGTTTTATTTAACCTTAAAGCATTTTAATCTCTATAGGAATGTTTTATGAGCATAGAACAGTGCTCTGTCAGTGTGGTCCTCATTTTTTACTTCAAGTATCTGAGCCTGGTCCCTTCACAGTGAACCTATGATAATTAATGGATCATCTCAGTGGTTTGTATCATTTTATGACAGTGCTGTTCCTAGCATAGCTGAAAATGGTTTTGATTAGTTGAGCATATTCCAGTGATTTATGATGTGTTGCCAGAATCATTATCTTGTTTAATGATGATTTTATTTGTCAACAAAGAGTCAATTTCCACTGATGCAGTGAGCCCTGGCCCTCTACACTCACTTTTTGTTGAAGATAAAAAAGAATTAATTTGCAATTACTGGGAGGAAATGATTACTCTTTAGAGGATGATCTGTTTCCATAAATATCTATGCTAATGAAGCTACCTCAATGCGATGATGCTAGCTTTAATACCCTGTGAGTTTGTCATTTGATTTCCTCTGTGAATCCCTGTATCGCACTTTGTGGTTGATATTTAGTTGTGACAGCATCTGAAATACTCTTTTGATTCATACTATTTCTGATCAAGGTTGATTATATTGTCAATCCAGAGAAGGTTTCTCTTCCATTTCCTCCATAAATTCAGCTTCGAACTGAACATGTTTCTTTTGTGGGTTGGATCAAGCAGCAAATTCTGATGAACTACAAAGGCTGATATTTGAAATGGGCATGGAAATTGAAGAATTAAGCATGACAAAAGCTCTTAAAGAGGTTATAGCAAAGTAGTATAACTTCAGTAGAAACCAAAGCTGCTTTCTTTGAAGCCAGTTCATTTTCTCCTATTGACAAAATTCATTGCTCACTGATGCACAAACTTTCACTATTTGGTCAGATTGAACTTGAAGTAAAATGAAAGAAAAACCCTCGTCAAAAGTAATTGGTAAATGAAAAAGAACACTCTAAAGATTTAAACCTAATGTGTGCATTGTTGTTAAATCTTGTTTACATTCAGCCTTGTAGTGAAGTGTGGTTAGTGTGTAACTTGACTAATTAGAAGTATATAAATTCCATGTTCTTTCTATACATACTTATTTTCATACATTTTTCCCTGTTTCGATCGTGGTTAATAAAAGCCTTTTTGATTGACATGTCCTCAAGCTCTGTTTATTAAATATATCACATTTGTGTAAATGGCATGTGGATGATCCAGTATGTCTACAATGAGTCCATATAGCTGTTCTCAAAGCGCAGTCCGGTAGTGCACAGCTTTCACGTGTCCTTTATCCTTTCTTTCACCTGGTTCTGTGATGAAGCAGTTGTTTTACTTTCAAACATCATTTATTTTATCTCACTCAATTTGACCTACAGAGTGTGATGATACAGAAGTTACCAATTTGTAGATTGTAGATGATGGTAAATTACATCAGGGGGTCTTCAGCTGAAAATAATTTTTCATTATGATTTATTATAGATCATGTTATAATGTTGACAGTAAAAAAAATGTTGACTCACTGGGCATTGAGACCTGCATTTATTGGACTGTTTGCATTGAATATATTCTACACTTCATAACTCAAAAACTGTTTAACTTGGACATAATGTACAAATCACCACAATTGACATGATTAACCCTTTGTTGCTATTGCAGTTTTGTCATCTGACTCAGTGTTTCTGATAGTCTGTAGAGGCAAATAAAACAAAACAAAACAAAACTAGGTATATTTTATTTAATTTTTGCGGTATATATAATGTTATTAATTTAAATGTTTGTTACTTTATTGAAAGTAAATAAACATAAAAATGCATCGTTATGTTTATTTCTTTCTGATATTTCAGGCAAAAACAGCCAAAAATGGGCTAATTCACCACATGCTTGCCTTAAATGATTTTGAGTTAAGAAATCTCAAATGGATTTGCTTATGTTTGAATTGACACTACAAAATCAACAGAACTGTATCACATGGCTAGAAGCTGTAAAAGCAGCAGTCCAGAAGCCTGACTTTTGTCTGTACTTTCATCCTTTTTTTGGACAAATGGTGGATACCACATAGCAGTCTTGCCTCTGCAGTGATATTTTGTTATAAGGGAACATAGGAAAGTTCATACAAAATTCAGTGTTGAATGCAGCTACACTTTCACTTTGCGTTTTGTATTCTGCTCTCTCTTGGCTTTACTCACTTGTATGCTGTCCATTTTAATCTCTTTCCCCCACACACACATCAACTTTCATACCGGAACAATCACACTTCATACCCAGTTGACATGTAGTGTGAGAGAAATTTTGTGCTGTTGCTGTGATGTAAATGTAAACCCTAATCAGTTATGTGCCCTAATTTATGTCCACTTTATAGGGAATCAAATAGCATTCGTTTGAGCTCCACTGATAGGACATTTATGGAACAGTAACAAGAGGTGATTCCAATCCGATCACAAGCATTGTTAACCAGTTGGTGACAGCATCAAATGTTTAATTAGAAATCAGATTGGGGGGAGGGGGGGTTACAAATCTGGTGCAATTTATGGCTTGATACTTTTAACTGAAGTATTACTGTATTTTTAGAGAAAGTAGTTTTATGTTAAACTAGGACAGCTGGATGAAACCTGAAAAATGTCACTAGTATTAAGGTCAAAAATCTATTGCATTGGTCCTAAAAGGACTGTAAAATGTCCAGAGTAATCAGAAGTCTAAAACCTGCTAACAGGACATTATTAAAGTATACATGGAGGATATGTCATTAAAGATATGTATTATTTGCATATGTCATATTTCAGGTGTATATCAGGATCTTGGACAACGAGTGGAATGTGTACCGACGCTATGCTGAGTTCAGAGTGCTTCACAATCACCTCCGTGCCCAGTTCCCACAGGTCGACACCTTCAACTTTCCACCCAAAAAAGCCATTGGAAACAAGGTAGGAGCATCTGTGGCCAGACATAATTTATATCCATAAATTGATAGACAGGAATGTCTATCAATTTATGGATATAAATTATGTCTTATATTCCAAAAGCAAGGGGCAACATGGCTGAAAGTGTTAAACCCCTTGGTAACCAAACCGATGTACTGTGAGTTGGAAGAAGATAATCCGAGAGGTTTTGCTGATGTGAGGTCAATCACGTATATCTGGAGGTGCTAGTTTATGAAGAATTGTGATAGTGAGAAGCAGAATATTGAAGTTGATACGGTATTTAACTAGGAGCTAGTGAATTTGCAATACGACAAATGTAATGTGTTCTATTAAAGGGGATCACGTAATGAAACAGGCAGCTGTTTTCTGAACTAGTTGAAACAATAGTTACAGTACTCAATTAAAAATGCAACCAAGGCATGTACCTAAATAGCAGTACTCCTGAGTTTTAAGACATTGGCATACACTACCAGTCAAAAGTTTTAGAACACCTCAGCATTTCAAGCTCTTTAAATTGAAATTCAAACAGGTGAAGTCCAATGAATAGCATGAAATGGTCAAAGTAGAGTGCTGAACTGCAAGAGGTTTAAAAATTGGAAGGTTACCCAGAAGTGGGAAATAATTCTGTAGTGCCTTGCAGTACACTCTGGTGTGTCACTAATTGGTCGGGTTCGTCCTACAGCAAGACTGTGACCCGAAACATAAGTCCAAGCTATGCCAGGACTTCCTTAGAAAAAAGAACTAGTAGGTAAGCTGTAAAACATGGAGTGGCTGGAAGTCTGGAGTGTTTAAACCTCATCTAGCTTATTTAGGATCAACAGGACAGAAGAGTGAAAGCAAAGCAACCTGTAAGTGCCGCACACGTATGGGAACATAGTTGGGAAAAACTTTCTGCAGAATGAACAATGATATATTGGACAGAATTAATATCAAAATGAAAAAAGGAAATTGGGGAGTTTTAACACTTTTGAGAGGTAGTGTAGATCACCAATATTGTGTAGATGAAAACATGCAGACAAATCGATATTAAATGTGCTTTAATGGATAACTACATATTGGTTGTGTAGTGATTGTGCACAGAATAGTACGTACTCTGCAGCATTGTGACTAGCTTTTTTTAAAGGTGCACAGGCAAAGCGATTATTGTGATATACTGCATCCCAAAATAAAGTCCAATCGTTTCTGGAGGTTAACACCAAATGGCTTTAAAAGCCCTGGATTCAACCTTATATGTTTGTTCTAACAAATCACTTGTGTGTGAAGCAAGTACAGGCTCAACATACACCCTATGTCCGTATGCAAAAAGCATGTGGCATAAATGTTACCATATAAAAAAAGGTTACAGACCACATCACACCACATCACCTTCAGACACATCTCATACCTTATAAAGCCTCAGCAGTACTATAATAAAATGAACCTCCACATTAGTGATGCTGTGTACCCTTGTTTCCAATATTACTTTATTGATTATCAACACCAGTCAATAATTTTTTCACACCCAAACCTTTTTAGGTGTAAATTACCCTTTTTCAACTACAAGGTGTCTCTGTTCCATCATGCTGCTGCAAGTGGGTGGGGGTAGATTAGTTCAGCAGGGGTAATCCAACCTTTTGCTATCGGAGTAATCAGAAGAGTAGGGCTGCGCAGGCAATTGAGGCTGCCCCCTCATGTCCCACACCTGGCTTTCCATTTCCCTTCTTATGTTGTGGCTCATTTGAGCTCACGGATGGTAATTGGCCCTCAGCTCCACTGTCTCTCCACTGCCGGTGATTTTGAGCAGTTGCCAGGTGAGCCTGGTGGCCCCGGCTCAAACCTGCAAAAGTAGACGCTTTAGAGCGTGAAAGACAACTGATTCACCTGGACCCAGCACTAGCTTGCCTCCTGCCTGAAGGACATTTGAAAAGAACCAGTCATCATTCGGGCAGGTGTATTGAGAGCTTGGAACTGCTTTTAAATCTGCTCTGAAGGAGCAGCAACTTGAATATAGTTATCTTTGCACTTAAAAATCTTTCAGGTTGGAACATTGCTTGCCGGTGTTTTGTGGTGTAGTGTTCTTGGTTTTCACTTTATATAAGGAAAACCAAGGAATGATGTGCATGATCTACATCGTGGCTTCGTTTTGCTGATGCAGTGGAGCCTCTCACTTACACTAAACAGAAAGCCTCTCTCTGTTCTCAGTCTGTTATTGCAGATGAGCCACTAACTGCTTGTTTTCAAAGTGTTGGCTGGAATTTGACATGCAAATCCAAACAGTGTAGAAGCCCTGAGGGCTCTGTTAGAACAAGAAAGCAAAGAGGGAGAGAGAGACCTTTTACAACGTAATGAGCACAGTGACAGCAGTTTGATAACGTCAGTGTTTTGTTGTTGTTGGTTAACACTGAGGCCACTGATTAGCCTTCATGTTCTTAATCCCCTTATTGCTGTTTTCTGTGATTAGCCTACGTCATCAGCAGTGGTTTGCTAAGTCATTTTCCCTGAGGTAAAGTGCTGGACATGCCTTTTTATTCCATCAGATTCTCCCTGATTTAAAAGCTCTTTCCAAAAAAAGCTATTTGGACAGGTGAAACATCTCCATCTCTTTCGCATGGATACGGAATGCATGTCATAAACCCTTTTCATCAAAATAATGTCGAAATAGCTGTAATGTGGCAAGAAAATATAATAGCATCTAATTAGGTTCCTCAGAGTAAGTCACATGACACATTTCACAGTTAGCCTGATGTTGGAGTCCCCTGTACAGCTCAGCAAACCTGACTGGGAAATCCCACTGCACTTGGTTCTTGTGAAAAAGCCAGAGAAGCTCTGTGTTTTGGGACTGTTCCTGGAATAGGAGTGTGTGCTGTGAGGGAATCTGTGAAACACTGCTGCTGGTCTCCTAGCGCATCCCCCACATTCATGTCTGTTTGGGGCATGTCAGGCCTCTCCACACACAGCTGGCCTGACAGCTCCTCAGCAGCTGATTTGTCAGGGCCTGGCCTAACTAAACATGCTAAACGTTCCTGAGTGTGCTCCATCAAATCTGCCCCAACTGAGACCAAGCCCAGCCAGCCATGCTGAGAATGATGACATCAAAGTGCAAAGATTTCTCCTCTCTCAGTCAAACTGTCACCGCCTCAGCTCCTTATCCCTCTGGCGGTTCTTATCAGGAGTGACTTTATAGTCACTGTTCTCGCCCCCTCCATCTCATTTGAGGACTTTAAATGGGGATCAAATTGAGAACACAAACTGAGGAGTAGCAGAAAGGGAGTTTAAAGTGACAGTACAGCTAACGAGGAATAGAAGCTTGGTAACGTACACACTGCATGCAGAAAACCTTAGACAGTTGCCTCAAATCATGTATAGTTGGTAAGTGAAAGGGTAAAAAAATGTAAAAAGGTGGGTAAAACTCTGTGAATCAGAAACTTTATTGAACCTGGAGGAAATTGCTTAATCTGATGACCACAAAGTTGCAGGTTAAAAACGAGCAAGACCCTTAACCCTCAGTTGCTCCAGGTGCCTGTAACTAATGATTATAAAGGCATCTGCCACGTGCCACTTTGTTTACCTTTACTTTTTTCCAAACAACCAAACATAAAATATGCCTGCAGCTCCAAAAAACTGCATGGTAAACCCAATAATTATCTATATACAAAATCAACCAATTAGCAGGTTGTAGTTTATAAATGGGATCTATTAAATTAGACACACCCAGACATGATAACTGCCAGGCTTGTTGAATCTAAACATCATGTAAATGGAAACTTTTTACAGCAAAATGAAATATGCTAAAGTGTCTCAATAAGCAACACTTCAGGACGCAAGAGAGAAGAGTGAAGGTTATTTGAAAATATCAGTCTGGAAATGTTTACAAATCTATTTCTGATGCCCTTGGACTTCACCAACCCAATTGGACATCAAAAGATATGTTTTCTGAGTTTGTGTTACTGTTATCTATGTAAATGGACAAAAGTATGTCATATAACTAACATGGTAAAGGCCCAGTCACCTGGAAGCCTTTTGTTAATTGGTGGAAGACCAGTGCCCATTACAGTTTCCCTTTATACTCAAAAGGCAGACAACACACATTTATTGGTTGACTTTAGGGGAACATCATGTAAAATCTTTGTAGAACTGTTGTTTTTAGATTGGTCAGTCCAAACTCATCTCCTTTTTTTCTGGCAGCACAGATAATTTGGTACCAAATTGCTAAAAACTCTTTGTTTGGATGAATAAACACCTTTGTGTTTTTAGGAATGCGGAAGTGTGCTTGGTGTACTTGCTCTCCTAGCCGAGAGGCTGATGGAAGGCTGTGATACGGTGGAGTTATTTAGGGCCAGTCTGGCTAGTTGTGTGTGTGTTTGCTGTAGACATAGTGGCTGGCTGGTGAGAGGTGACTCCAATTCCCTCTACCTGTTCTCCACTGATAGCCACTGAGCTGAATAGGAGCATGCTAATCTACACACTTGTTTGCTTTGATGATAATTTAATAGAAGCATTAAGGCTCCAAGGAGAATATGCACTACTCTTACATGCTGTTCAATTTGTGTGAAGAGCATTGTGTGCTCTGTTGCTGAATCTTTACTTTAGTCTATACATTTGTTAAAATTAAGTTAACATGCACAAACTAATGGATTCTATATCATTACTTGTAGATCTATGGACATCTTCTCAAAACAGTACTGAGTAATGGAACCAATTGTTTTTATTGCTCCTCGTGGCAAAATGTTTTTTTTGTTGCCATCCTGCTGTGAATTGAAAACATACAATTTGTCCTGCACTTAGCTCATGCTCTCAGTTGGTAGTTTTTCACAGCAGCTGTTCTGCACCTAGAGTCCTCTATTACACCACTGCAGGCTAGAATGAAACCGGAGCTTGAGCCAGACAAAATGTACATGAGATCTTGCCTACACTCTTAACTGTTGGCTTGTGCCCACTGTAATTTAAACCTATGACCTCCCATTCACTTCACAACTGAATGGCTCACTTGTTCATGTTAAAGTGTTGTTTCTCTGCTTCCGGTCTGTGCCCTGCCCAAAATGGCGGCATAAGTATTTAGCTCCGTAAATTTGCACAAATTAGATGCCCAAGAGTAAGATATTTACAACTTTTTAAGTGTTGACAAAGTTATGGAGGGCGCAAATATGGAGACATGGGGAGGACTAAGAAAAAACGCTACAAAAGACGATGAAAATAACCCAAACGTACACGATGGTCCGAGCGGAGACCAGGGAGAACAAATTAGCCTGGCAAAGATTCTCAACGAGATTAAGGTTTTTCGACAGGACAGCCACAAACAACTCCAGGATATAAAAGAGAAATTGAATAAATCTAACAAAAGAATCGTAGAAGCCGAAAATACCATAGATGAAGCGGAGACTCGTATCCAAAATACGGAAGGAGCGCTGGAAGAGCTGATACGGCTAACGGAGCAATTCGAAACCAGGCTAAACGACCAAGAGGGACGAGCCAGACGGTCAAACATCAGGATTTATTGCGTACCTGAAAAAGCGGAGAGAAACGCCTTGGACTTTATTTCTTTCCTCGAGGAGTTCCTTAAATCGACCCTGGATCTTAACTCGCCAGTGGACCTCCAGACTGAACGGGCTCATAGAGCTCTTGCGCCTACTCCTTCAGCCGAAGCCAAACCACGCTCGATAATTGCTAAATTTCTCAACTACCGAACTAAAGTGTTGGTTATAAAAAAGGCATGGGAGAAAAAAAAAGTAGAATGGAAAGGCAACAGGATTTTTTTCGATCATGACTGTGCCCCTGCTGTGGAAACGGAGGAAATATCAAGATGCAAAAAGGATACTAAGGGAGCACGACATCAAATTTCAAACGCAGTTCCCGGCCAGGTTAAGGGTGTTTTAAACTGAAGGCACCGTAATTTACAATTCCGCGGAGGAGGCAACAACCGACATGGTGAAAAGGGGCCTCCTGGCAACCGAACTCAGTACACCCCCCTCGCTGACAGAACGTGTTCAGCGGCTGGCATGGAGAAAGACTGAAAAGAAGCGTGGTGCACCTGCTCACACACATCCATCTTACAAGGACAAACTTCTTGCTTTTAGACGTCCACTATCAGAAGATAAGTAAAGGTTTAGAAATGTATTTTTGTGGTGCAGTGATTGAAGATTGAAGGTTGTTTGGTGTTTTCCTTAAAGTACTTTCATCGTCTCCTTATTAGTTACTTAATGTTAAGTTCCCTTCCCCGATTTGAGAAGACGTGGATAAAGTGCAAATTTATCGAAGGAAAAGACATTCAGTTCCTACAACCTTATGACTTTAAGTGCATGGGTCATTAGTACGCTCAAGTACAAGAGGTTTTCCCATGGAGCCAATTTGTCATCCTTGCTCACTGAAGGGTCGATATGTTACGACCCCTTACTTGGAAGTCTTGACTTAAATTTTTTTTATTTCACCTTTTTTACTCGAAAGTTCCGACTCTTCTTTGTTTGCCTGTACATATTCAGTGCATTTTTCAGAAATGGATTTTATCAGACGACCGATACACAGTGGTGAGAGGTTTGGACCAAAACATAGGAAATCATGCACATTAAAGGAAGATGAGTAATTACATAAATGTAGCTTCATATAATGTAAATGAGTTACTTAATCCTGTAAAAAGAAGCAACATTCTAACTAAACTTAAAAAAGAGAAAATTGAGAGAGCATTGCTCCAACAGACCCATCACAGCGTAATAGAACATAAAAAATTAAATCGGATGGGGTTTAAATATGTTTTTTCGGCATCTTTCAAATTTGTTCATAGGAGAGGGGTGGCAGATACATAAGGATAAGAGGCCGAGTTTAGGGCAGCTTAGTCACTATTCTTAATGTACTCCTCCGGGTAGTAAATGTTCCTTTGTTAAGACTCTGGTTAATCTAATTGCAACCGAAACTCAAGGCATCTTTCTTTGCTGGGAGGACCTTAATGTTGTATTAGATTAGGGTCCATTAAGAAAACATATGAATACAATGATAAAAGAAGTCTGTCTGATCGATGTATGGAGAGACTTCCATCCAAGACAGACTATACTTATTATTCACATCGACATACATCATACTCAAGAATTGATTCTTTTCTAACATTGGGACAAGATAAATTTAGAATTAAAAATTGCAGTATAGGATTAATTGACTTATCTGACCATGCATTAATATCACTTTATCTAAAGACTAAACCAAAAACCACTCTTTGGAGATTAAACTCTGGGATCCTAAACAATAGAGAGATTAGGAAACAACTTGTACTGGAAATAAAACATTATGTGGAGCATAATGATAATGATGAAGTTTCACCTTCTATATTATGGGGCGCATGCAAAGTGGTTCTTGGGGGTAAAATGATAGCCATTATATCTTAGTTAACGAAAAGTAGACTTGAAAAACTTGACAGGCTCACAAGCACTCTTTAAAAAATTAGTATTGGAAAATAAAAAAGATCCTAATAAAAAATTGTCCTAAGAAATTAAAAACAGGCCGACGCGACAATACAGAAGGTACAAGATCCAATATCAAAACAGCTATTATTTAAGTCTCAAGATTAGACATGGGACGATAACCGGTTTCAAGGTATACCGCGGTTTTAAAAAGTCAAGGTATCAAAACCGCAAAAAAAA
>JBBMFX010556997.1:0-16252 GCA_037832545.1 Rhabdalestes septentrionalis
TTATACTTTTCCTCAGTAAATCAGATGTGATTCAGGTGATCACTGATCAGTCCCTCATAAAGCAGAATGAGGAGCTTTGTTATTTAGTGCTGACAATAAAGAGAGTCTGCTGTCAGCTAGTCCATTTCCTTTATTGTAAAGACATTTTGAGATCATTAGGTAAGTAGGATGGCCCTCCCCCTCCTCCAACCCTAGATGGTGGGTGGAACTGCGCATGCAGCTTTTCTGAGAAAATACATATATTCATATAAGTGCCAAAAGTTATTTTATTTTATTTTTTAATGTAGCCTTGAGGAACAGTTCTGCAGGCGTCCCGAGGGACTCTGAAAATCCCTGAACCTGACCAGATTCAGAGAAATGCTTTTGTTTAAGAATGTTTTTGTTACCGACAGATGAATCATTCAAGAAGAATTTAGCAAATCTACTTTAGGTCCTAAACTAGTGAAGAACCAGCAGCAGATGTTTCAGGAAGCAGTGATCAGTATACTGGTGGTGCTCAATGCTGAGTGGTTGTAAATCCTTTACTATTGCTATTAATTAGTCCATATTCAGGAGTTTATTAATTATGTTAAACTTGCTCCCATTGGTCAAAATTCAGTTCTGTATAAGGCCCTTTCTCCTCCTTTGCCACACCAAGCATGCAGCTGTACAGTTTACCAAGGGCCTCTGTCTCATCCGAGGGTGTGTTTGTGTGTGTTTCTGACCTTGTGAACTGGCTTGTGGCAGAGCAGCAGTGGACCGCGACTTTCTGGTTCCCAGGAGATCCCTCTATTTTTCTCCCTTTATGCTATCCTTCCACCCTCTCATTTTCTATGCATGCGTGTGTGTGTTCTGGTCAAGATTGACCACTTTCTGACAGTCAAGATTTAGACTCTGTCGGGCACAGACTGGCCACTCGACCTTCGAAAGCTAATTTTATGCTCACGTAAGGTTTAGGGAAAAGTGCTGTGCATCGGCTCGGCCTGCAGTCGCGCTACGCTGTTGCCGTGCTAAGTGCTACCTGCCTGATGTGCCTCATTACCTGCCTATAATAACATACTGGAGATAATCGCTGCTCATAAAGCCCACTGCAATTTCCACACACCCACCCATGTGGTAAATATGGAAAGTTGTAAATATGGAATGAAATGCCTTTAAGAAACAAGTTTTTCGGTGTGAGAAAAAAAAGAAATACCTACCAGGCTACCCAGTGAGCCTGCATTCCAGTCTCAAAGGGTAAAGAGGTAAACTCGTCTGCCAAATAAAGAAATACAAATATCAACAACAGCAATAATGATAAAAACGCTTATTATAATGATAACAATCATCATAATAATACTATAACATGCAAGACATACAATAATGCACCAGAAAAACTGCACATGTAGCACACAGTAATACTGTACCAGAAAAACTGCACATTGTAAAAAAAATATTGTGCTAGCACACTTGTGTGTGTGTGTGTGTGTGTGTGTGTGTGTGTGTGTGTGTGTGTGTGTGTGTAACTGTGTGTACCTGCATGTACTTAGTATCTATCTTTTAATAAATAAATGAAATGGTGCTGCCAAATCAAGCAATCAGAAATAATGCATTTCACCATATGTTTATTTATTTTTTATGTTAACTGTTTTGACAGACATTGGCACACTTACATACAGCTCAAATAAACCGACATTTTATGACTGCTAATATTATTACACAATACTGTGTAAAAATGTACTTTTCTGCTAATTACTTTTTCAGCATACTTATTGTCTATTAAAACTTAGAGAAATCTACAGTAAAAAAAAAAATCATCTTCTGCATTGTGGTTTAATTTGGGCCCATTCCTCACCAGGCTTCAGTTTATCAAGGCTATGAGTGTGATGCTTTTCTGTTGCAATTGGTTTGGGTCTTTTATTTTGAAGGCTGAGCACACCAGTCTTGTATTTGTTATATTAAGTGTTTTAGCTGGTCCGTGTGCTAGGAGAGAATGAGATTTGAGTTTCTATTAGTTTATTGAGTTGTGAGTTTTGTATTTAAGTTTGTGGTGGACCCTAGTGTCAGGCCAGCACCAGGCTTGGTATGAGTTTCTCTTGTCTCCTTTGGTTTAGAGTTTTTGAGTTGTTTCTGGCCCTCGTGCCAGTTTGCTTTGCATAGAATAAAATTTAGAGCCAATGACATCTGCCTATGTACCTGCCCTGATTCAGGAGATATGGTAGGAAAACATGGCACATAGTTGGGGTGTCTTGGGAGGGCCTGATGTGGCATCTCCCATGACGGATGTTGGTAAAAGTTATCATATCAGTTTCGGTAGCTGTATTTGCTTTTACCCTCCACTACATCCAGAAAGCTATGAGGGATGATATTTTTTAATCACACAGTAGGAGATAAAACAGAAATGCATATGACTTGGAGGAAATATTCTAACCTTTCCAGTACTGTGTGAAAGGGGGAGGTCCTAGGTAGCAGGTGGAATTTGACATCATTCCCTGGGGGGGTGGGGGGGGGGGATTTGGGATACTGCTAAATATCCCTGGAACATGTGTCACATATGATTACATTTATTTTAATTTTAAAATGCTGCCAGAGTTCTAAAAAAACCAAGAAGACAGATTGCACAACTGAAATTCTCAGGTCCCTCAATTGTGTCACAGTTCATTATAGAATCGATTTCAAAGCATTACTCACTGTTTATTTAGGTGTTTGGACACTAAATTCTCTGATATCTCTGATATGTTTGGTGTTTATAATCCTCTTAGATCAGCAGGAGCTGCTCAGCTAGGGTTGGAAAGATCTGAAACGAAACCTGGCAAACTGGTGTTTATCCACTATGCTGTCCAACCAACTGCCAAACAATATCATCAAACTTTTGTCTGTGATAATGGGCTATAGAAATAAACTTTTTTAGATTTCTTCCCTACATAAATATGCCTAGTTTATAACTAGGACTGGAACTGACTGCTACTCATATCTCCTCAGATAGAGAGACTCACACTTTGTAATCATGACCGTTTTTTGCTGTTTGTTTTACAAGTAATCGGTACACGGATCTTGCATCTGCGTCAGGTTTTGGAAATTGCCTATTATAGAGAAATGCCAGCCAGCTGAAGGGACGTTAGCTTATTTACACGAGTGCTTTTCTCTGATCATGTTTTGGCTGTCCAGTGACATCACATGAACAGCAGCCTGAAAAGGTTAAGTCACCTGGATCCATGAGTAACCATCCTTCCAGCTTAGCTGCTTTACAATAACAAAAACTAAATAGAGCATGATAAGGGACAAACATCTGGGGATATTTGGGTTGCGTGAAGGGTTTGTAACGAGTTGATGAGTTGAAGAAAACACTCGGGAGCTGCTAAGTGACTTATTTTTCCTGCTTTGCCTTTGTACTGGGAGACACTCTAGTTAAATGGCTCAACAACAGCAATTCTCCATTTCCATCTGGGGTTTGGCAGACTCCTGCTGGAAGCAGTTGAAGGCGAAGAAGCTGATTAACGTCTTTAAAGGGCTAAGGCTGGGAGTGTAAAAGCCTGGGGCTCTCAGTGTCCCTGTGCAGTTCACACTTACTTTAACTTTATTGTTCTTCTGACAAAAGGAAGATGAGAAAAAAACCCCAAATCTTGTCAGCCCCTCAGAGCTGCATCAGGTAACCCCTCGGCTCCCCTGAAGCCACTCTGGAGCTCCCTCTCCTCCTTCCTCTCTTTCCTGGAAGAGTGCATTGGGTTCCACCAGCTATTGTGCTCTGTTTACAGTGGTTGGAAAGCAGAGGGCAGTGGCACCGGGCATCTGTCCTCAGTCCTGTCGTAATGGCTGGGTTAAATATAGAACCTATAGAGAGGGAGGAAGATTAAGAAAAGAACCAACAACTGGTTTCATCATTACTCGCACCATTAACCCTTGGAAAGAGAGCAGCATGGATCACAATGAATGAAAACCTATTGTCAAACGGTAAACATATTGCTGACATGGAAGTTCCCCCAGTTTGTGTTGATGATCCAGGTATCAGACATCGTGTAGAATGTGTAAAGTGATGTTATCTCTCTTTAGAATAAGACTACCCTATGAAGGTTTTATAAGTGACTCATAATCAGATTGTTAATTAGGCTGTAAAAGGTTTATAAATCATACACTGAAAATGGCAGTCACAAACGCCAATGAAGAATAAATATGAACAAACTTATTTTATGTTTTGTCTTAGGTATATACAGGAAAAAACCTGGGAGAACGTTCAGAAGAGTCTCCGCCCACAAGTGGGTGGGGAAAACCCACAGAGGAAGAAGGTCCAGTGATCAAGTTAAAGGACTTAAGCAACGATAATGTTACAAACCCGTGCATCATCCAGGACAAGAATATGCAAGAAAAATACATTGAGAAGAGAGTGAGAGACAGAGGCACAGTGAGGAGAAGGAAGGCTGAGAAAGAAAGAAAATGTGCAAAAGGCAGTGAAGCCACAAGCAAACGGCAAGAACCACAGGTCAGAAAGCTCAGCTTTCCAGGAACGAGATTGACAAAAACTTTCCAAGGAAAATAACTACGGAGGAAGATAAACATTTAAATGAATACAGCTACTCAAAACCTTTCAAACAGTCTGTTCCATACTTAAGTAAACTTTTAGGTCATGGTCATTTACCCTTTCACAGACAATGAAAGATTAATGTAACTTTTGTGTTTAGTCTTAATGATTTTTGTGTTCCCTGTCACATTTGAACAGGAACATGTTAGTTGATTATAAATCCATGATAACATATATTTATTTGTACCTAATGTGTTGAAACCTTCTACTAACTCAAAGTGTTTATCTTCCATTTGCTATTTATGGCTTGTAATCCTTGTCCATATCCTCTTCATACAACTCGTTTTTTTAAGAACAAAATATTATAGATATTATTTTGACTGTAACACATACTACAATTAAACATTTTGTACTGTTTACCATGTACACTGGTTTTAAACCATTTATAGTTGCTTAAAATTGGCACAAAATAACATCTGTCATGTTCCTGGTAAAATGTGACCAGTGTGATTGATTTAGTAAAGACAAAAAGCAAACATTTTTGTGGTTGCAAAGGTATAAAATGTGGTTGCTAAATAGTTTTTGGATGTTATGGTGTTACTAGTTGCTATGCTATAAAAGGTAGGAGGAGGTTGCTATGGTGTAGGAGGTTGTTGCTATGTAGTTTCCAGGTAGCTGCTAGATTGTAGGACTTGTTGTCTAGGGCGTTTCTATGTGGTTGCAAAGGTATACAAGGTGGTTGCTCAGGTGAAGGAAGCGGTTGCCATGGAAATTCTTGGCAGATCAATCTCAAAATTTCTTCAGGAATTTTTCGTTTTGTTTGAATGAACTGTCAACAGGTGTGGAGTAAAAATTTAATTGGAGATAGGTTCCTGTGGGGGAAAGGGGGACACAAATTGTGTGTGTGTGTGTGTGTGTGTGTGTGTGTGTGTGTGTGTGTGTGTGTGTGTTTGTGTTAATGTGAGTGTGCTCATGTTAGGGTGCAGAAAGCTTTTTACATTTTTTTAAATACATAATCTTACAAATTAATTTCTAATGACCGGTCATTTTTGACTGGGAACACCATGAGCATTCAATAAAACACAATTATTTTTCAAATATTTTTATGGATTCCAGTGCGTTGTGTAAACAAAGTCATGGAACCTTAGAACAAGTCACTTAAATTAACTGCATTTTCTAGAGAGAAAATTTGACATTCGGTCTGATTTAAATATACATTTAGTCTCTTTTAACCCTTAGAACCCTTAGGAGAAGTTTGTTCTCCTACACACCAGCCGTTTGCTGCTCTTTCTCTTGGCGCACCATCACTTGGCCACTTTCCAGACGCCCACTTGGGGGCAGAGACTATCCTGAAAGTTCTCCCAGTTTGATTTTAAATTAAAAGAAATGTGTTTATTTTGTTCATTTTGGGCTTTTGCATGTGACACCATTTATAAAATTACAATAGCAGTTATTATTACAATATGTTTTTACATTTTCAATAACTTTACTGCTGTGTTACACAGGAATAATCAAAGCTCAACACGACATCTGACACATCGAGCACCAACACAAACCAGGGGAACTTTCATATCCTACTGAGAACCGAAGAAAAAAGTGTCGTGTATGTCTTGCCATTGCAGTCCTGGTTCCCAGCAGGCAAACCCATCACATGACACAGCCCAGGATGTCCTCTTGTCCTCTACAGAATACTGATGGCATAAAATGACTCCTTTACAGAGCATTTCTTGGTTGGAGTGGATTCTGGCTGAGATGTGGCACAGTCGGTTCACTGTCGGCACAGGCAAAAAATTGTGGGCCGAGAGCAGCCATTATCCGTGCAGCCCAGATCTGTTCTGAGCACGGGGGGTGATTTCGGCTGAGATGTACATGCCTCAACACAACCGTTCTTTAATTGTCCCATGCATATAACTATATTCCACAATGAAGCAATTTCTCTGCATTTAACCCATCCACCAAATGAAGCTGAGGGAGGGTGATACTAGCAGCTGGGATTTGAACCCCAGTTCTCTTAATGCAGGGCCAATGCCCTAACCACTAGACTAGTGTTTCGTGTGTTTTCCAAGGTACATGAATAAACCTCCGCGTATGGGGCATCTTTATACATAAAATGTCCCCCAATAACTGAACCAATAAATGAAGCATGATAGTCCAAACGAGGCTTCGTACGTAACATATGACGTCACCTCACACAATCAGAGGCCTCGGCTGTCCTCCATCACGTGATTTTCTGGAAATGATACAAGCCTCGAATCGGGGCTTCATCTGACACGCCCCTTTTTGCTCGAAACAAGCCTCGAATCCTGGCTTCAATAGTAACATCACTAAAATAAGCTTATAAAAGGAAGATGTTTATGTAGATGTTTGAGTTTTAGAGCTGTATATGTTCAATTATTCAAAAAGGTTTTAATTATGTTAGTTATGTTCTTTTCTGAGCACTTTAAAAGATCTTTGTGTTAATGTTTTCTGAATTAAAAAATACACTTACAGTATACCTACACCTAATTTTTTCTACTTTTCTACTTTCACTTGAAAAAGTTCTGAAAATTGCTTTCATAAAAAGGAGGAAGGCTGAAGTTTTCCTCAAGACAATTGCATAAATTCTGCATGGGTCCTGTTTCCCATGGGCACGAAGACAGCGGAAAGCGGAAAGGCTCATTTGAACACATGCTATGGTGCATTGGGATTAGGGTGGGACAGCCAGACTGCTGTGACAAGCTTTTGTTTCCTTGGCCCTTCTGTGGTCAGGCAGCAGAGCTGAGCATTTTCTCTCTTCTCCAGGAGGACTGGAGTGCAGTGGGTTCACTTAAGCTGGCCCAGAAAACATTCTTCAGTCCCAGGCCTCCCTCAGAAGTCGCATGAAGATGTGCTAAGTACAAATCCGCTGAGGGCAGTGCCAGAGGAAGCATGCAATTATCTCGTCCGGAAGAAGAGCCGGAGGAGAGTCATGCCAGTGGGATGGAGGTTCTGCTAGAACACTCCCAGTCACGGACAGTAGGGCTACATTCAGGGAATACTGATGGTATGGGCGTCCTACCATCCTCTTTTCTGAAAACTGCCAGCCAACTAACCACTTTCTACTATCAGAAAGGTTTGGAATGCATTCTCAAAAAACACTCCAGCATTTATGAACGTATTCCCTATCTGTGGTTGGTTAATCCAGAAATGTATTTTAGATAACATTAATTCGAGAAACTTTTAATTATTTGCTTGTTTATGTATGTACATTTATTTATGTATACATATATTTAGTGTGAGTGATTCCTCAAACTGAGTGATTCCTCAAATTAAAAGACACTTTGAATAATAGAGTCTGCATATGAGATGCAATGTTGTTGTGACATCCACAGAGCGGCCACTAGAGGCCGTAATGAAGTTTTGGGTTGTGGGTCTCTTATTTTGAAATAAATGTATGTTTGTGTCTGTGTTTACACTGTCCGCTGTTTTGGGTTCTGGTTAAGTGATTGGGGTTTACGATTGGTTTATGTCTATGTGTGTTTTGTCGTTAAGTTTCTAGCATTCATGTTTAAGTTGCTGGTTATGCCTCACCTATGCCCTCACGTTTCCTGCTCCTATCGTGTCTAAGTCCTGTGTTGTGTTTTCAGACCCTCAAGCTTATTTATATTTCGGGTAGGGTCTGTGCCCTTTATGAAAATGAAAACCATGAAGGGAACCTGCACCGCGCCTCACCTCACTTCCCCTCACCCACCAGACGTGATAGTTATATATTTATTAATAGGATACAATTGTGTAATATATAATCAAAGCCATTTGTGAAGTCAGCAGTAAATGTTTTTTCAGAGGGAAGCACTGATGGGAATGTCTTACCAGTACAGTGATTTAGAAAGACATTCCACAAGTTCCTGCCAGATTACACAGACACCAGAAAACAAAAAATGTAATCAGACATGGTTTTTGTTCCTGTTTACTAGTTGGATGAAATTTTGGTAAGACATTCTCGTACCAAAATGTCTTTCACACACACATACACACACACACACACACACACACACACACACACACACACGGTCAAAAGAATGCGGACAGTCATCCAGATGAGGCAGACGGTGGGGGTCCGGAGAGCCACCTAGCTGTGGTGCGCCAGGAGAATTAGCAGCAAATGGCAAATGTGTAGGAGAACAAACACCAGTTATAGACATATGGTGAAAGATGTGTTGTTGTGATGCGGTTAAAAAATGCCTAAACTGCCTATTTTTATAGTGCGAACTCTAAATACGCCCCCAAATATGCTCCCAAAACACATTGAATTAACCTTAAATAAAATGTATAGGTTAACCCATATACATCCTGTTCAGTTTACACTGAAGTCCGGCAGTGCTAGAAGGTAAAATGTCAATGTTAACCCTGTATGAAGTGTAATTTACTGTTATTAATGCACATGGTTTTCTTTGGTATGTGCTGACATTTTCTTTGGTGTAAGCAGGTATATCCAGCAATAAAATAATTTAACTTGCAGTAATAAATATATAGGGCTTTAGGAAGAACATAATGAAAAACATGAGAACACTTGAGGCGCTCCGTGGGGGAAATTCTGGACTGCAGCGTCGCAGAGCATCAGCCAATCGGCAGCAAGGAGAAATAAATAACATCCACAGAATGGCAACTTTCAAACCTCCTGCCTCTGAGTACATCTGACTGTGATGTCCCGGCCTCATGTGCCACGCCCCCTCATCCTTGTGTTGGTTGTTTATGTTTGGGGTGGCGCTGAGCAGCGGAGCTTCATTCTGTTCAGGTGTTTGGTTGCCTTGTAAACTGCTGCATGACGCAGGAGGCACGGACATCGCCGTCCGCTGTACTCAGGGACGGGAGCTTTGAAAATTCATGATGGACTGAAAACACAACTGCTGATCCGTGTATAAGTGGGGTTTACTGTATCCCTATGTGCACATTTCCATAGGCATACAGGAACTGTATTATACCTAAACTGTACTCAGTGCATCTCAGCCTGGTAACAGAGTTTCTCACTCAGTTCTCTCCACACGGTTTATGGCCAGTCATCCCAAAACTGTGTCCATGGATTTGAACCAGCGGAAAGTTTGTCTGAAAGTGAGAGGGACCATTCTGTCTGAACACTCCACAGCACTCAGTGTGAACTTCACAAGTCAGGAACACAGCGTCCATGGAGCAGAATGTTGGGGATGGTACCTTGCTCAAGGGCACTTCAGAGGTGCTTTTGATATTGTGGCCTTATATAATTTATAGACTTGCTTGAATTAAAAAACTTTTTTTTTTTGCATTTTTTGGCTGAATTGAATATGTTGTTAGTTTGTGTTTTCACTGTTGTTTTTTATGCAGACAGTTAAAAAATGTCAATGCAGTCAGGTTGGCTGCTGCCCACTTTTAGCCCTGCCATCGAGCAGCTCGGGTCCAGGTCACATTTGTACCAGTGGAAAACAACCATATGAGTTAGTCTGGAGCAAAAATCTGGACTGTCTAGGGTTCAGTTTGAGAACCAATGCGATGATTTCACTTTACAACAAAAGCACTTGACCAAAGCAGCACTAGCTTGGTGTCTTTATAACATCACAGTCCATGGGTGGTCTGTTGTTAGCAGTAATAAACACTGAGCCGACCACTTCAGGAAAACCATAACTGAGCACGGGGGGTGAATACGGCTGAGAGCTGGCATTATCCGTGTGGCCCACAGCCGTTCTGAGCACTTCAGGAAAACCATAACTGACAACCCTGCTTTGAACAGTGACTGTAAACAGACATGACAGCGCCGCCAAAGCATGACAGTGGGTGTGAATATTTCCCCCAGCTGTCCTCAAATTGATGAGATATCTGTCAGAGGGATCAGTCGAGGGAGTCATGCTCCATCTATGGTTTTGGCTTTGAGGGGCTTTACTGTTCACTATTGACATTCTTATCAGAAACATTTCTCCTGTTCAAAGAAAGTGTTTTTTATCAGTAAATCTGCTATCTCTCTCTCTCATTTTGCTGGGTTTTCTGAAGAGAAAAATATCAGCACTGGTAGCACAGAATATGCTGTTATGTCACGTTAGGCTTTATTGGATCTGAATCATTTACAATTATTCAAATCTAGTCATTTTTAATATTCAGACAGAAATAACTGTGCAGTGATTCTGATCCAGTATGAATCTTCAGTGTAGTTTTTACAGCCTGACAGTAATGATTGTGTAGTGATATTACTCAGTGTGAATCTGTGATGTGTGGAGTTTTTACAGTTTGACTGTATTAACTGTGCTGTGATTTGTGAATGATTTGGGAGTCATGTTCAAACGGCAACAAATTATGGTGGTGGCCCCAACAAAAGGGTTGGTGGAAGCCTAGTGGGTTGGACCAAGAGGTCATGTATTCATGCTGCTTAAGCTCAGAAAATGCCTCAAATCCACCTGTACTAAAAATGGATCCATGTCTGCTAGTTCAAAAAGAGATTGAGTTATTTCAATTCACTCTGTAAAATTCATGTTGAATCGACAATTTACAATGGTCTAAAACTACTTAAAACTATTTATAGACCATTAAAAATAAGTTAAAACCTTTTAAACGTCATATGGAATATTAGCAATGGTCTAACACTATTTATAGACCATTAAAATAGCCTAAAACGTCTTAAAACGTCATATGGAACATTAACAATTGTATAAAACTACGTAAATAGTCTAAATCTACATTCTGGAAAGCATGTGCCCCATCACTCATGACATAGCACCTATGGGATGTATGACCCAATATCCTGACATTAAATAAAAGTCTGAGCATAAAACGCTCTGTCCACACAGACCATTTGACATACAAACATATCAGGCTGGTGGTGTGTGTGACTGGTCAACATCAAGCTGAATTCC
Source organism: Rhabdalestes septentrionalis (assembly GCA_037832545.1). Classification (NCBI taxonomy): domain Eukaryota; kingdom Metazoa; phylum Chordata; class Actinopteri; order Characiformes; family Alestidae; genus Rhabdalestes; species Rhabdalestes septentrionalis. The sequence goes on from JBBMFX010556997.1 coordinate 11,308, forward strand.
ACAGATCTCATGCCTTTCAAATCCCACACACGTCCCAGTGTTGACATCCTACGCTCTAGGGCTGGCACCACCCATCTGATGCTGTTCAAAAGACTAGACTCAATAAATTTGCACCAGGGAGGGTAATTTAGGAAGAAAAAAAAAGCCCAGAGAGGCATCGTTCCACGTCAGATCTCTAAGAAGTGTGTTTGTGGGTTTTTTTTCTTCTGTCTAGTAAAGATTGGTGGGCCTGGATTTTCCTCTCCTCCACAAATCAATAAATGTCTGTTTGGAAGTGTTGGGGCTTCTGAATGTTTTTCCAGGGCGTTGCTGTGTAATTTGTCTAAATGGAGCTTGGCTGGTATTTAGTCCTCCCTGGTAAACAAGCCCAGTGCTGGGGAATAGACAAACATAAAATCAACACTAATTGCTGTTTAGGAGAATTGGCCATGCGACACACCTGAAAAAAAATCTCCATACGAGGAAGGCTGCAGAATCTCTGATGATTGGTGATGAGAGATGATTTTCACACATATCCCTACACTTGAAAGCCTTGGGGTTCTAAAATAGGTTACCTGGTCTGGGACTCTTTAAGTCCAGACTTGCAGTGTTGTATTTTTGTTTTGTTTTTTTTGTTTTGTTTTTTTACTGTGGAACGTATATAGATGGAACGAGGAAAGGTTTACAGGGCGGTGAGTGTTGCACCCACAGGCGGAACAAGCATTAAGCCATCTGGCAGTCTGCGGGATGTCCCACCCTGGCCCTCTCAAATGATGATGATGAAGATGCCACACAAAGCTAAACGTCAGAGCAAATTCATAAAACTATTTATATGCACATAGAGGCAAAGAGAATGTGAGTGCAAAAGCAGAATTCAATAGAACGATTTCCATGAAGAAAAGTCTACTGTGCTAAAGAACCTTAAAAAATAGTCTGTCACTCTCTCTCTCTCTGCCTCACTCTCACTCTCACTCTCACTCTCTTTTTCTCTGCAATAGACTAATTGTGTGGTATAATTGTATCAGTTTCTCAGTTAAAACCCATCTCTGCTGTGGAGGAAAGCAACAATATATGGCCAGAGACCTACTAATGGGTTTAAGAACCTGAACCTAAATAAGACACTAAGTAAATAACAAGTGCGGGATAATAGACCCACAAATTTAGATGCTTTATAAGAGAAGACTGAGTCCTGAAACTCTCAGTAGGGATTAAGCTTCAACTTGGCTTAACCTTTTAAGTCAAATGCAAAAGATACCATTTAATATGCTCTGCTCTTTTAATAATGCGTCGTTGTTTGCTTTGAAAATGGCAGTTACGTTTTGTTGGTACCATTTTAATCCAGCAAACATTTGAGTGTGACTTTACTTTATATAGAAGACATTAATGCACACTGGACTGAACTGTACTTGAAATGATCCAGTAGATGGGATCATTTACTGGGTCATTTCTAGAACAGTTCAGTTCAGTTCAAGTATAAAATATACTCTAATTATCACCAGGGCACTGAAGTATGTTGATTGAGTACGTTAAGAAACATCTGTAAGAACAGATTAAACGATAGAAATAGTTCTAACTGAACTCAGGCTCACCCTAAATGAGCTCAAGATCTCCCATGGTAAATCCAAAGAAAGTATGGAGCTTTTAGGGTCCTGAGGGGCATAAGTATCTACATGCTGGGCAAGGTTCAGCAAAGTGTGATGAAACATTTCTACACAGACCACAGTGCAACATATTGTAACATTCAACAGAATGCAAGTTACAACAAAAAACAATGGACATGATAAGTGGAAACTGTAAATGTAAACATGTAAACATGTAGAATGGTTAGCATTGCACCATAATCGATTATTGCACAGGAGGCAATTACAGCATTGAACAAAGTGCAAGGAATGACAGCAATACTACCATAAATAGACAGTATAGCACTGTTTCTGTAGCATGAATGGGATGTAAATCTGAGACAGTGCAGTAAGTAGACCATAAAGATGTGTAACATCAAAGCAAGTACCAGAATTAATAATATTGCACAAAACACATATAAAGGAAAGTGCATGTCCTATTGAAAATCCAGAGTGAAATGTGAGATGTATACTCAGTAGTGCTGTCAAGCAATTAAAATTTTTGATCTACTTAATTACATGGTGTGGCGATTAATTAATATAATTAATCGCATTTAATCGCACATACATACAGACCTACAAGTATTGAATACAAGCTACAATGGTCATGACATGTTTATCACTGACTGAACCAAACCTATGAATTAGGTTACAGTATATGACAGTTGTAAGTTTTGATAAACTACGTCTCCCAGCTCTACACACACTCCACCCACAGCGCTAAGACTCCGCCCCTCTGGAGGTCTGGATGGAGAAAGCTAATGTGGCTAATTCAAGCCCAATGTTCCCCTCTCCTGCTGCCTCTAGCTCGACCAACAGCTCTCCTACAGACACTACGAGCAGGTTCTCCACTGTCACACACTTTCCCGATGGGCAGAGTGTTGAAATGAACGTGTGTTTGTGCTTCGTGTTCACTCTCTCCTCGCACGGCCGTGCAGCTGCGCTCCAGAGCTGAACCAGGAGACGCGCGAGCGTCTTTTCCAAAAGGCAAATATTCCCCTTTAGAGTCCGAATCGGCAAAAACATTCACAAGACATTATTTATTTGCCATTTTGGTGTTTTTCTCTTCCAAATCTCACCGAACTGAACTCCGCTTTCTGGCTACTCACGCATCAGTGATCTGGGACTCCTGCTGTCACTCAAAACTTTGAACGAGAAGATGACGTAAAACGTTAATTACGTTAAAAATATGAACGCGTTATTTTTTCTGTGATTAATTAATCTAATTAACTCGTTAAATTCCCAGCCCTAACACTCAGTGTAAAGTGAGGTAGCTAACTGGAATGTACTTTGGTTAATCAGGCACCAGACCGTTTTCTAGATCCCCATCATGAGATCACAGGTTTGATGCCTGGTGGTGCTGCAGCTGTAAAGGTAGCATATGTGAACAGTATAGTGTCAACGTTCCAGAATGGTAAGCATTGTATCGTAATTGATTATTGCACAGGAGGCAATTACAGGATTAAACAAAGTGGAATTACATCAATTATACAATAAATATACAGTATATTGATGTTTCTGTAGTGTAAATCTGAGACTCTGCAGTAAGTAGACCATAAAGGTGTGTAAGAAAGAAGTTCCAGAATTAATAATATTGCACCATACATATATTGTTGCACAGGAGTGTAGTAGAATAACAACACACGTTGTAAGTGTAAATGATGACTTATCAAGTAACAAGAAATAAAAGAGATAAAGTAAAGTGCGTGTGCTATTGAAAATCCAGAGTGAAATGTGAGAAGTATACTTAGTAGAAAGTGAGGTAGCAAACTGGAATGTACTTGGTTAATCAGGCACCAGACCATTCTCTAGATCCCCAACAGGAGATCACAGGTTTGATGCCTGGTGGTGCCGCAGCTAACCATGGCCAAGTGTCCTAAAGAGCATAACAGGCTTCATTTTCTCTGGGTGAATAGGATGGGCTCCCCCATCCTTCAATGTGATGACAGCCAAATGTCCATTAGCTGATGTAACAGAACAGGTGAGTAGCCAGGCATGTTCAGCTGTCCAGTGCTGTTACATTAGAGGCAGTTCTGAAAGATGTGGTGACACTTCACGTGAAGATTAAGCTAGATTTTATAATCCCCGTGTTTATGCAGGGATAGAAATCAGTGGTACACAAACAGATCCAGTTCTACCCACTGATCCTACTCTGATTAGAGAATGACTAATTTGATATGGTTTACTAACCCTAACCCTAACTTTTAATCCAGTCACATCTAACTTTAAACCTGATTCAGAATTATTTCAATCACATTTTTAAACTTTAGGCTAAAACTTAGTTAAAAAATTTTACTGAAGTAAGTTAAAATATAAATGTTACTTTATTTTCATCAGCAGCTGTGAAAACATATACTGTGTTGTCACATGTTTTACCATGAGCCACAGTACAACACATAATAATTTCACTAATTTAACAGAGTGCAAGTTGCGACAGAGACAAAACAAGAAATAGACTCAACTGTAGTGTAACAGCATAGTACGATTGGGATGTAAACCTTCCGGAGTGACTAGTGTTGCACCATAGTGTGACTTGTGTGACTAGTGTTGCACCAGTTTCCTCCCTTTTAATGATGAACATAAGAAAATTCAGTGGTTACAGTTTTCAGCATAACCAGTGATTCCAGAACTTTAGTTTATCCATCTAACAGTTCTCTAAAAAGTCTAGATATAAACCTACGACTGTAAATTAGTAGTTACTCAGCTCTGATTTCATTGGATTCAGCATATTGTGTATCACATAGTGTATATCATATGGCGTTTTTACATGGATTTATATTTTATATCGTTTTTGTCTCTGTGTTTTAACATAAGCAGTTTCCTGCGGGATCAATAAAGTTTTTGATTCTGATTCGGATTGATGTAACCCACCCTCTGATTCACGTGGCTTTGGTTTTTGTCTGTTTCTCTTGCTCTCCTTCTCTCTCCTGTCATTCATTCCTTACATCCTCCTCAGTACTTTTCCACTTTCTTAAATAGAGCTGTGACTCACTCCTTCACTCGCTTGCTCCTTCTGTCTCTCCCACAGCCCTTCCACTGCAGGCCAAAGAGTGTTACATTTTATCCCCTTACTGTAAACTCAGCTTAAGACCCTCTAACCAAACTTACTTTTGCACATCACTGACCTAGAAGGACAATAAGACCCACTGCAGCTGTGTGTAGAGAAAAAAACAAATTACTCAGTAACAAGTATCATTTTTTGGTACAGATAACTAAACATTACACACGTGGACAAAATTGTTGGTACCCCTGAAATATTTCTAGAAAATCATGTATTGCTTTAAGACAAGTTTTGATATCCACGTGTTTATTCCCTTTGTGTGTATTGGAGCAAAACAAAAACAGGA
>JBBMFX010557013.1:0-16251 GCA_037832545.1 Rhabdalestes septentrionalis
ACGTCACCTACATATTGGATGCCCTGGGGGTAAGCAAATAAACATCAAATTTTCATTTTTGAGTGAACTGTCCCTTTACCAAAATGCTTATTACTATCAGGTCTGGGGACAGTGACTGTAGGTGGCCACTACAGGCTGTCACAGTCGAAGGCGCCAGCCCCCGACTATGATATACCTCGGGGCTTGTAGAGACAGACACACAGCTGTGATTCCATTTCGGGGGTTTTATTAAGAAAACAAAACTAAATGAAACCAAAAACGGCTCAGGGGCCGGTAGAGACAAAACACAGGGAATCGTGAGGCGAACAGAATCAAGACACATGGAGTCACGAGGCGAACATGAAAAGGGCACACGTAAAGGTGAGGCAATGGACACATGGGGAAACATTGACAGAAACAGAACTTAAATACTAAACAAAATGAGAACAAAACACGAGACAGCTGGAACTAATAATACACATAGTACACACAGACACACAGACACGTGACAACAGAACAAAACAGAGTAGGGTATCAAAATAAGATTCCTGAGAAACACAAACCAAAAAAGAAACAAAGGAAAAAGCAGTGGCTCAAACCAACCACTCACTGTTCATCACAGTACCCTCCTCTCAAAACCGCAACTCCGGGGCAGTACAGCCCAGAACAGAGTCCCCCCCAAAATCCCGAACAAACAAAACCAGCATAGGCAGGCGGTCGGGGGACGGCGGGGGCAGAGACAACACTCCCGTACTCTTCTGCGTTGTCCCCCCAATGTCTGTGAGGCCGGGCTGTCTTCCCCTCAGCCCGGGCGTTCCCGTGGTCCGAGTCCCTCCTCCAGGGACCCTACAGAGTCTGTGGTGGGGTTTCAACCACCTTCAGCCAGCAGGGTGCTCTCTGTCCCAAAGTCTGGGCTCTCTATCGGGAGCCCTCCCATGCACTCAGCACAGACTTGTGGTCCGACAGCCAGCCTTCTTTCGGACAGCTGGGCGGAGCACTCCTCGCACCTCTCGTGATCTGGCAGCCAGCCTCCTCTGGAAGGCTGGGAAAGGCCCTCCAGCTGCTCTGAGGGACCCGCTGGCTCAGAGACCACCCTCTCCGACCTCCACCCATACATCCCTAGCCCACTACGCCCCCCCAAAAAATACATGGGTATTTTTTACCCATTTTGGGCCTATTGGGCTGCTCAGCCTGTCCCAGAGCTACTGCTAGTCCCCCCTAGAAACCCTACTAACCAGGCCATTTCCGGGGAGACATGACAGACTGCTGCTTTAAGGCTACCACGAGCCGGGCAGACAGGAGTGGGGCTGACCGGGACGTGGCTGACCGGGACGTGGTCAACAGGGACATTGCAGGCCGGGACTTGGCTGACCAGGACTTGGCTAACCGGGACTTGGCTGACCGGGACTTGGCTGACCGGGATTTGGCAGGCAGGAGCAGGGGCAGGGCAGGCAGAAGCGGGGTAGGCAGGAGCTCCACCTTCCTGGGCTCCACCATCATGGGCTTCACCGTCCTGGGCTTCACCATCCTGGGCCCCACCACCCTGGGCTACACCCTCTTAGGCCTCACAGACGGGAACCTCACAGATGGGAACCTCACGGACGGGAACCTCACTGACGGGAGCAGGACACGCTACAGGGCCTTTACCTTGGGTGACAGGAACAGGAGGCGGAGCTGCTGGGGCGGTCAGTCTCAGGAGGTGTCCCAGGATCTCCCGAACGACTTGAGTAAGGAGCCCAAGCTCCATCGCGGGGTTTTGCAGTGGCAGCTCCATTATGGGGTCGTGCGGTGGTAGCTCCGTCGCGGGGACGTACGGCGGCACCTCCATTGCAGGGTCGTGCGGCGGCAGCTCTGTCGCGGGGTCTTGGCTGACCGGGACTTGGCAGGCAGGAACAGGGCTGGCAGGGGCAGGGCAGGCAGAAGCGGGGCAGGCAGGAGCTCCACCTTCCTGGGTTCCACTATCATGGGCTCCACTGTCCTGGGCTCCATCGTCCTGGGCTCCACCGTCCTGGGCTCCACCCTCCGAGGCCTCACGGACGGGGACCTCACAGACGGGAACCACATGAACGGGAACCTCACGGACGGGAACCTCACGGACGGGAACCTCACAGAACGGAACCTAATGGAACGGAACCTCACGGACGAGAACCTCACGGACGGGAACAGGACATGCTACAGGGCCTTTATCTGGGGTGACAGGAACGGGAGGCGGAGCAGCTGGGCCAGTCAGTCCCAGGAGGTGTCCCAGGATCTCCCGGATGACTTGAGTGAGGAGCCCCAGCTCCGTCGCGGGGTTGTGTGGCGGCAGCGCCGTTGCGGGGACGTGCGGTGGCAGCCCCTGCCTCGGGGTCGTGCGGCGGCAGCTCGAGCACCTCTTTGGAGGTTAGTTTGTGGGGATGTGTCCATCTGTCACAGTCGAGGGCACTAGCCTCTGACTGTGATTTATCTTAAAGCTTGTAGAGCTGGACATACAACTGGGATTCCATTTCGGGGGATTTTATTAAGAAAACAAAACCAAACCAAACCAAACACGGTCCAGGAGCCGTTAGAGACAAAACACAGGGAATTGTGAGGCAAACAGAAACAAGACACACAAAGTCACAAGACAAACATGAAAAGCACACACATAAGGGTGAGGCGACATGAGGCGTTGTGAGGCGATGGACACATGGGGAAACAATGACAGAAACAGAACTTAAATACTAAACTAAATGAGACCTAAACACGAGACAGCTGGAACTAATAATACACGTAGTACACACAGACACACAGACATGTGACAACAGAACAAAACAGAGTAGGGTGTCAAAATAAGAGTCCTGAGAAACACAAACAGAAAAGAAACAATCGACAGAGCAGTGGCCCAAACCAGCCATTGACCGAACCGTCACACAGGCCACTGGTTGATTTGGATTTGGGTACTTTGTGTTTGACACAGGGTGTGGCCTTATCTATGTGTCTCAGTTGACAGGCATAAGGCAATAATCTGTTTCAGATGTTTTGAGTTGCTGTTTGGGTATTTAAAGTGTTTTTGTTACATTGTCATTTGTCCGGTCACCCTTACTGTTACCTTCGCCTTACCCCCTTTGTGTTTGTTCAGGTTTGCTTTATTTTGTATTCATTTGGCCTTCTAGCCTGTTTTTTGCTTTATAGATTAAGAAATAATATCAAAAGGAACTAAAAGGCCCCCCGGCCTTTTCCACATTCACCAGGTAGCATAGCAGGGGTTAATGTAGGGGAAAGAGCAGGCAACCCTGAGCTTATGGACCTTTTAGGTCCTTTAGACATGCCATCAGGCTCATTAGTTGAGCCTTTAAAGCTTTAAGCCTCAGACGTGGGGCCATTAGCCGCAGAAAGGCTAATAGAGGGGTTTGTAGCTACAGAGGGGTCTGTAGAAGTGGTTATAGCTGCTGACAGGTGTGTTTAGGAGATATAGAAAGTTCAAAAGGGGTCAGTAGTGGGGAAGGAATTAGTTCAGGGCCTGGGAAGAGTAGCTCAGGGGTGATTAGACACAGTAGCAGGCCGAGGAGGACCTGTAGCCTGGGCAGCCCGAGGAGGGCCTGTAGCCTCTGCAGCCTGTGTTCCTTGCAGAGGGGCTCCCAGTTGTTCCTTGCAGAGGGGCTCCCAGGAGCTGGCTCCGTCCTTGAAGACAGAGGGGGGGTCCCTGCAAAGGACCCTGCCTCCAGGGATGGCAAGGTGCTCGCTGCAGAGGGGCTCCCAGGAGGGGGCTCCACCCTCGGACAGTGAGCCCACCCGGACCACCTGGGCCCTTTGGAACACTGGCCAGAATGTCTTTTGGTCAGAGGTGGACTGGTGGTGCTTATGGGATGCTTCCCTTTGCCACCGCCTGCCCGTCCTCTGCCCATTGGATGTTATGAGGGGTGATTTCTGCCCCGGTGGGGCATTGTAGAAGGGGGTACTGTCATGCCTGGAGACAGTGACTGTAGGTGGCCACTAGAGGCCACTGGTTGAGTTGGGTTTGGGGACTTTGTGCTTGACATGGGGTGTGGCCTTTTTTTGATTTGCTTTTGGTTTTTTTTAAAGGGTTTGGGTTGCATTGTCTTTTGTCCGGTCACCCTCAATCTTGCCCTCACTATTTCCCTCATCTTACCCTCTTTGTGTTAGTTCAGGTTTGCTGTATTTTGTATTCATTCGGCCCTCAAGCCTGGTTTTTGGTTCATAGATTAAGAAATAAAGTCAAAAGGAACCATGGATTTGTGTGTGCCCCCTGCCTGAGCAAGCCTTACCAGAATGTGACAAATTATTTAATGGGGTACTATTTCCCTTTGAAATACATTGCAATAAAAATATTTTGCTTTTTTTGCATTCTTGTAGGTAAGTCCTTTGTGATGGATAAATTTGCTGAGCTTGTCAGCAGGGTAACAAATGTGGATGCCATCTTGGATCTGCTTGTTCCTGACATTCATGGTGGAACCATGAGTCATATCAGATGCCAACGTACTGCAGAGGGCAAAATGAGGGAGCTACTCCTATTGGTGGGTAAAACATTGCCAGCAGTGAAGTTTTATAAAAGTCTTCAGATCATTCACACAGACCTTGTAAAAAACATGATGGACTAAACATTCACAATTAAGAACAGTTTTTGGAAAAGATGCTTGCGCGTCTCCCGGTTCAACTTTGGAGCACAGCTGTGCGGCCATGCAATGCAAAAGTGGTAATGAAATGAGAAGGAAAAATAAGAAGTGTATATCTTGCTCCTAGGCAATTTCTAGACATCTTTATCATCTTTCCTGGCTATCAGCCAACACAGTGAATCAAAGAGGAAACCCATAAAGAAGCCATAAAATGGGTGACAATTGGCGTTCACAGGGGAGTTTAAATGCCCAGGGTTTATAGAGGTTTCTGACGCAAGGGGGCCCCATGAACTAAACCCCGCATGATAATGTGAATGATGCTTTGAAGGTATAAGAATCCTCTGCAAAGGACAGAATAGAGAGAAATATTCCTCTCAGACTGCCTGGGTTAACATTCTCCTCTGCATGTATAATGCCTTGTGGTTAGGGCATTGAGCTGTGGTATGTTAATGCATGACTATAAAGGTTAATAAATTAAAATGAATAAATTAAAAATAAAGTCTTAGTTTGCACGAATAATCTTTGTCTGTTTGTTGATTTCCCACCACAGCAGAAACGTCATATACAGCAATATTTTCTTTTACAGGGGAGTATAATCGAATCCTGCTTGGGGACACGGGTTATGCCTGCCTGCCTTTCCTTTTAATTCCTTACCCTGAAACTCAAACTGAGGCAGAGAAGACATTTAACAATGCCCACGGCAGAACAAGGGCACAAATCAAGATGACCGTGGCCCGATTAAAGTCAAGGTTCAGAATGAATTCACACCACATTACTTTTAGACCAAATTTTCAGGCAAAAATATTTCTTCCCGCAGATTTAGGTACCTGGAAGGCCTCAGAGTAAGGCCAAACTTGCCATATTGTGGTTGCTTGTGCAGTCCTACACAACACTGCACACTTACACTGGAAGATACTGCACACACTGATGGTGGAGGAGCAGTATGAGGACATTCCTCGGGTCTCATTTATAACCGTTGCATACACACAAAACCGACTTAAAATATGCGCATGCCTCTTTTACGCACAAGTTGCAATCTATAGAAAAAAACTTGACGGCAGAATGTGCTTATCTGTGCGCAAACTCTGACCCATGCGTGCAAACATTTTGGAAGAAAAATATGTGACCACCGGTGAAGAGATTCAAAGAATCGTTTTCTGTCATGTGTACAGTACAGATCACATTTCTTTGTGCAATTAATTTCTTTCTTTGCTTTCAACAAACACATGCCGAGGTTAGGTTAAGCTATTAAATGAAACAAAATTAGAACAAAAGTATATAAAATAAAAGAATAAAATTAGTAAGTGTGTCATGCAGATGTGAATAATAGCCGATTTAGATTACCTAGATGTGCTTTTGGAGCTTTGTGCTGAACTGGGTCCAAATGTTAGAGAGATGAACCCGAAGGAATCGCGCAATCGCGGTACAAATACAGGCACTGACGACCCTGGGGTTCCTTACAACTGGCTGTTACCAGCGGGAATTAGCCGACGGGTATGTTATTATTAACAATAAAGTAGCTAATTTATTGTTTAAGATATACAAGACTAATTGTTTAATTTTATTCTAGGTCTGTGTCTCCTTCTTTCTCAGACACCACCCCACACACACTTGTTTCCCCCAGGATTAAAGCCATCCAGGTTTCCAGAGGTGTCAGGTCTGATGCGCCCTTATGCCTCTGGTAGCAGACATGCTCTTTCGATGCGCTGCAATTCTTTTTTTTAGGATTACTTTGAAACCTGACCTTTTTTTTTCGGGCACCTTACTGTTGACAGCATTCACTTCGTTCACAGCTGTAGTCACCTGTTGCCACTCTTTTTGTTGCATTTCTTTTTGTTTGTCACCCCACTACTGTGACCAGCAAACAAAGTCCCTCACAAGCACGTCTATTTTGGTCTCAGAGAAATGTCTCTTCTTAATTTTCCCTACTGCCATGAGGCTTATTTTCAGGTTCACATCGGGGGCTTAAATATTCATGAGGTGATTTTAAAAAAATGTTTTACCTTTATTTATACAGGTAAACTGTTTGAGAACTAATTCTCATTTACAAACAGGACCTGTCCAAGAGGCTGCAGACACAAATTTAAAGACAAGACGTGCCCAACAACAGTTACATTAAAAGAAAATAAAACCAAGAGATAGTAGAATAAAATGCTCTATGTTCAACAGGAACATGTGTCAACTATGATGTTTTAGAGTTTCTGCTTAAATGCTGAGACTGGGATCAGGGATTAAAGTTTCATAGTGCTTTGTAGTATGTTCCAGTCTTGAGCTGCTGCAAAGTGGAAGGCATTAAGTCGAAAAATAGTAGCTGTAGGGGTGGGGGGGTGATGTGTGTGAAATGATGCATTGGAGGCAAAATCGATAGCAAAAAACCTTCACATAAGTTTCCCTTTTCCCCTGAATCACTGACCTATACTTGTGGGTTTTGAGGTGCCTGGTGAAGTTGGACGTAGTTGAGCCGGCGTCATTAATCCTGATGCCACACTCTTTGCAAGAGGCCGTTTGCTTGGTAGCTGACTGAGTGAAGGCTTTATAATCAAATGCGATAACAAATGGCTCATGTGAACTTGCCTTTGCCATCAGTGTTGATTTGAAATCTGTGGCTGCACGCATGCGTGACGATGCATGTATTACCCGGGAGGTAACATCAGTCTGCTGCAGTTTTAACATAAAGCTTTGGAAACACTCGCGAGTCACAACACCCAAGTCCGAGTCAAGTCTTGAGTCATTAAGAGCAAGTCTCAAGTCAAGTCACAAGTCTTTGTTTGTGTGACTTAACTGCGACTCGAGTCCAAGTCTCGGACTCGAGACCCCATCTCTGCATTAGTGGAAACATTAGAGGCTTAATTTGTAGATAGCACTAGTTTGAGTCTCACTGGCTTTCTTTAGCTAATCTCATGGATTAACCAGCAGTTAGAAGAGTGTTAGAAATTTTCTGACTATGTTTGATGTGTTTTTTAATTTTTTAGATGTTTGTGTAGTGAATGTGTAGTCGATGACACCAGTGCAAGAGAGAACAATGTTGTATTTCATGTGCCAGATCTGTGCATTTGGGTTTTTCATATGTGTGTGTCTTTTGTAGGCTTTGTATGTGCCATGTCAGGTCTCTTCCTTTAGTGTTATGTCAGGTCTCTTCATTCAGTGTTATGTCAGGTCTCTTGTGTTGGCTGTGATACTTGTGTCTTTCAGTACATATTTTCTGTAGTTTCTGGTGTTCATGACTTGTTCTTGAATAGCTAACATGAACCCTTCGGTTACACTGAACTCTGTGATTCAGCCAGCTGTTTGAAGTTCAATTATTGACATGAGGTTGATCAAGCGCATAGGGGTGTCTGTCATTAAGTTCTTTCTGGCTCCATGCTAGTCTCTTCTCATGTGAAGCTGTGATATGTTCTGTTCTGTTTGTGTGTTTGTTTAATTTGTTCATGTTCCATGTTCAACCCTCTGTCATGGCATCAATTTGGTCACCAGTCTGCAGAGTAAAGCCTCCTTCCCTTATATGGGGAGCCATTTTTACAAATTTTGAGGTGTCATTTGTTTGTGCAATGATCACACAATTTTCACACATTTAGAGCTAAATGCATTTTTAAAAAAACAGCATTACAATTTGGTGCATTTTCTTATTTTGGAAATGTTAAACGTTAAATCTAAATGTTAAATCAAAATCTTAAGTTTAAATCTTATGTGTAAATATGAAATCTAAATGTTGCTTTTACAAACAGTGTGAGATATGCTAATTGGCCACGCCCCTTGATTTCAATTGGCTGTTACTTATCAGGAAGCTGGACTACATGCTGTGATATACCCTCACCAACATGGAGATTTGCCTTTAATGATCTCAAATCTAAATGTTAAATATGAAAAATATATCTTGCACTTTAATGTGAAACTTCAGATTTAGATAGGGCTCAGTGACGCCTTTCCAATGACCCCTTGTTTGACATAATAGCCCCTGGCAACCCAGAGTTATTAGCTGAAAACCGTTCACCTCTTACACAACATTAAACCATGGCTACAAAGCTACTTCTCAGCAAGGACTCAGGAAGTCAAGAACATAACATATTCTCATGCCTAAATATAAACAAGGGTTTAATCAGGAAGCTCTAGCCAAGGCTGGACTGCCCAATTAGAAGCCATGCTCAATGTAGAAAGGACATATCAACAAGCCATGGATTGTTGGAAATATCTATGAGGCAGAAATCAACCATATGGCTACGTATAATGCAGGACACCCCACCGGTGATGAGCACTTAGAAAGCACTTGCATCATGTGGGAGGCAGTGCACTCTTAAAGATATTATTACACCTGTTATAAGGCTAATCATGCTAGCACTAGCCACATAGCTAGTGACAGCTATAACCTGCTAACAGATTGTGGAAACATTATCACCATTACAGAGCACAGGGTTCTGCTGTGAGTAAATATTGGAAAAGTGCCGCGCCCCGATGGCATCTCTGGACTTCTTTATAATGCTGTGAGAGTACCAAAGAACAATAAGCGTTTGTACCTGAATGATTGCTGCTCTGTTGCACCAACATGTTCCGAAGTTTAGCACCATTCTACTGGCATAGGTGAAGAAGCGCAAAAAATACAAAAATCTCAAGCCCTCAGCCTACTCATATAACTAAGTCATTGATTATATTATTATTATTTTTTAATTATTACTATTATTATTATTTTAAACATTCAAGAAATTCTCAGTTGGTTCGAAAAATTCGGAGGCTAAACCAACATCAATCTGCACAATCTGCAAACCAATCAAAAGTCTTGGAATAAACCATTTATAGAAGACAACTGAGGAAAGAGGGGGCTGCTGTGACCAGACTCTTCATAGAATTGATTCCATAAACTGGAAGCCTTAAAGGTTACTGTTGAGTTCTTCTGGATCTTAAGTAGACAACATACACCAATGAGCTAGTTAATTATTTACAACTACCCTTTAAAGACATCCATTGGCTATTTTATCAGTTATAAATACCATTTAGGTGCACGTTTTAGTTGATAGTTACAGACCACATCACACATTATTTATTAATGTTAACATATTAATGGTCAGGTATCCCACAGAATCCCCAGTAAGAAGGTGCTAACCATGTGGTGGATTATTCTAAGCATAACTGAGACTCTCACAAAAATAAGCAAGTAAAACAAAGAATTGATCACAGAGAGCAGGGGGCTAAGAAATAAATACATTCTGTAACTGTAAACTACACAGGGTACCATAACATTGTAAAATGGACAATAAGCATATATATACATAGCAAAAAAATACTTTTCAGATAAGATTATTATCATTGGAAATTCTTTTTGGGAGATGCACCAAGACATAAATTGTCCCCCAAAAAACAATGTATTTGATGCAATGTTTATGTTGTTTTTTTTTTTTTTTTTGCCCAGATCAAGGCCAATAATTCCAAATAGGCCAACATTTCTAAAAGTAAATCAGCCTCTGAGGGTTGCTGTATTTTACTGAGTCTCTGGCTGACTGACCAGTGTCACAAAATGAAGAACAAGTATTTGATAAATTCAGAATACAAAAATAAGCATCTACATTGAACAGGGATTCACAATAATATCATTATCATTACAGTATCCATAGATAATTGCTAACAAATTTGAAATCTGAGTTGAACTTTAAAATCATCTCAAAGTCTGTAAAAAACATACATTAGACTAATTTTAAAGATGATCTCTACGAACAGCTTCTTTGCAAATACCACAGTTCCTGCTTAAGCATGAGTAGACATTTATGTATGATGAACCAGTTGTTTATCTCTGCACTGCAAAGCTTTTCAGATAGATGACCCCACTGATAATCTCCTCAGCAGTGGATATGTTAGTTAGTGATAAGATTTGCTTCCATGTTGACCTAGGGCAGACCATTTGTTGCATGATATTCAGGACATCACTTGAACTTTGTGTTTCAAAATGTTGTATCTAGTGTGAGGATTTTAGTAAATGTGGGGAAATTTGAATAATAAAACTACAAAAACAAAAGCTAGGAGTGTATAGGTTTTATATTTATGATCAGTAGATGTTTCATTATAAAGTTTGAGATACACATTGCAGAAGAGTTTTTGTTTTATTTAATTTAGCCTTAAGATGTTAACAGTTAACCGTGAGTGTGAATCATTATCTATCTCTGTATGTGGGCCTGTGACGTGTTGGCGACTGTCTAGGGTGTACCCTGCCTTCGCCCATACAAATGTGTCAACGACAGCAAAAGTATCTTTTTGTAAATTGTTAATGAATTTTGGAAGTTACATTTGGTTGTGAATTTATAATTTGGCTTAACCATCCCCCCCCACTTTTGGAAAGCTTGATAAGATCATTGACAAGAATATGGAAAATAAATCACAATAAAATACAGCCATGTACTGGTGGCTGATTCTGCACTAACATTCTAAAGTGTTTAGTAATCTTTAGTATTTTATCATTCGAAACAAACTACATAAATTTAGTTTTTGGAGGTTAATGACTCACTGCTTTATTTTTGTGAAACCAAATCTAATAGTCTGAAAGATCTCTCTTTCCACCTATCTCTGTGTTTGTTTGTGAAACAAAACAGATGCTGTCTGCACAGAATATAGTCTGAGTGCATCCATTCCATTTTTTTAAATAAAAAGCTGCCTGCTGAGGTGCTTCTGTTTGACCAATTTTAAAGGCAGGGTATTCTTTGCTTCTTTCTACTTGTCTGTATTACTTAAACATTTCTGGCATGAATTTGTCAAAATAGCTTTTGTCAGGTTGTAAATTAAAGTTATTTAAAAATGTTTACCTGCATTATGATACTAACATCTCAGCTCTCTTCTGCTTAGCTGAAACTGGCCGTCCCAATTAATGGCATTAATGGTTAATTTATCTGTAACACCACATTTTTTGTTGACTTTCAGCGATCAGCCCATACATTAGGAGGACATGCAATATGACTCACCCTTTAATTTTTAGAATAATTATACTATAGGAATGGAATTTACCTCTACATTCCTAAATTCACTGAACAAATTCCTTCTGGACTCTGAAATAGCACTGGAGATTTTTAAAAAAGTGCAACAAAAGCCCAAACTCACCACAATGAACACACAAACAGTGTGTCTTTCCTACATTCAAAGGATTATATAGGTTTGTTCTAAAATATAGCTCTGCGACATATTTTACTACATTTGAGCACAATTATTATTCTTCATTCTAAGACTTATTTTGTATTAAATCGTCCATTTTCTATTTTTAAACAAGAAAAATATTTTTTAAGGAATATTTAAGGTTAGTATCTTATTCATCCAAAGAGACATGAATGTACCCCCTATAAAAATGTGAACCAAACTAACTCGTTACCAAAGTAACTAACAGCAGCCAACTTTTGTAATTGCAAGCTAAATAACTGCTTCTAAACTAAAAGTGTTTCACAATTCTAATCCATCAGTATACTATATATAGTCTTTACTAGGACTATCACAAGCAAGCTTTTTATTTTGTGCATATTTTAGGATAAGCGTAAGAGAGAAAAACACAGTCTCATTATGTTGGTGTTATTTTATTGAAGTTCATACAAACTTTGCTCATTACTATGTAATAGGAAAACAGTAAAACAATAGAAATATTGTTATTTATTTAGTTTCAAATAAAGTCTACTGATCCAAAGCATATGCAATTTTACCTTACCTAAATCATACCCATATGCAGTGCAAAAGATTATAATCAAAATATAATTAGTGCAAAAATCATATTCAGATCCGAATATCAACAAGAGTGAAGACTATGCTTGTCTCAGACCTCCAAGGTCTTGGCTTCCAGACCCTGCATCATTTGGGACAATGGTCATGCCCATCCTCATCGTCCCAGACCCCTGCATCCCATTTTCTGTACTTTATCTCATTCTTGGCCGTCACAATGCAGCATGCACCGAAGGGGACTGGAAAATTCTGAGTAATGGCCTCAGCGTAAAACCCACTGTCTTCTGGATCTGCAACAAAAACACTGGCGAAGCCCTCCTCCACACTGGGACCTACAAGTTGTTGCTTTGGTTGCAGATCAGTGAAGCTTACGCCTGCCTTAGGTTTGAAGACCCTCTTGGTGGACTGCAAATCTTGTCCCAACAGGTCTCTTCTTTGTGGTAGAAAATTCTCAGTGTCTTTCCTGTTGCATTGGCCACAGTGCTCCCTTTTCCAGGATCACTGCAGAATGAGGTATAATATGCTGATATACTGATGCCAATCATTCTAGGGCTCCCAGCTATAGAGACACTAGTGCCCATCTTCTCTTAGTGTATACAAGGAGAACCTGAAACAGATTAGATCAATTACATGAATTGAAACTTTTTCAACTTTATCAACCTCCTTCAATCGTTCTGTATGCACACTAAATGCAGTTTAAAAAGCTTACAACTGTTTGAGGTCGTCAAAGCAGGTTAAAATTGCTCCCATAGAAACATCTCTTTAAACAATCACTTATAAGCCAAAAATATAAAATCGATAAATAGGTAAACAGATTAAATAGATTTTGAAAATGACCTTTTACAGGAAAGGTCACTTTATTCAGTTTTCTTTTAAACTGAAAAAAGGGAGTTGAGTCTGTTCTTTTAGAATGAAGTGCTCCACCCCAGAACTTATTTGAAGATTTCTTTGGCCTTATTTTTCAGC
Organism: Rhabdalestes septentrionalis; assembly: GCA_037832545.1. Classification (NCBI taxonomy): domain Eukaryota; kingdom Metazoa; phylum Chordata; class Actinopteri; order Characiformes; family Alestidae; genus Rhabdalestes; species Rhabdalestes septentrionalis. Next base: position 13,218 of record JBBMFX010557013.1, read on the forward strand.
CATATATCCCCCACCCCTCCAGTGGTGTATATTATATACACCACAAATACCTATATACACTTATGGGGTGCCATTTGTAAAAACAGCTACACAAAATTAGAGGTGACATTTCTTCACCATTTAGAACAATGTTCACACAATTTTCACACATTTAGAGCTAAATGTGTTTTTTTTAAAAGTGTTAGGTTTTGGTCCATTTTCTTGCTGCGTAATTGTTAAATCTAAATGTTAAATCTAAATCTAAATGTTAAATGTTAAATCTAAATCTAAATGTTAAATCTAAATCTAAAAGTTAAATCTAAATGTTAAATCTAAATTTTAAATCTAAATATAAATGTTAAATCTAAATGTAAATGTTAAATGTTAAATGTTCAATGTAGATGTTAAATCTAAATGTTAAATCTAAATGTTAAATCCTAAATCTAAAAGTTGAATCTAAATCTAAATGTTAAATCTGACTCTAAATCTTATATCTGAATTCTTGTGGCATTTACTATATTTGAGTTTGTTTGAATATACTCTAATACTTTTAGTATATTTACTTTAGCATGTTTAAAAGCATTTTTTAGTTTCAAGACAATTTTCAAAAAGAAAAATTTAATGTGCCTAAGATAGTAGAAGTGATATAACCCTCGTCGCTCAAAGTGTCCTCTACTGAGAAGATTATCAGTCCAAGCATCCCTCTAAAAAGCTTAGTAACGCTGAGATATTTGACCAGTTCATCACACGGATGTATGACTACTCATGCTTAAGCCATTATTTGAGTTCCTTTTTAAGTTTCTTTAGATTTTATGTGGAAAAAGAAATGGGAGAAAGTGTAAACTGGTGCCACAGAGAGAATGGTGGAGAAAGATGAAGGAACAATACAGCGCTATGATGGAGGAAGACCAACCCAGCGTGACCCAAATATTGCTGCTGCATTTCAGAGCTGAACTTGACTTGAGACAGATGTAGTTTTCAAAGCTTTGCTTTGTTACTAAATGCTTGAGTCCTGCTGGAAAAAACACATCTACAAACACTCAGAGTTTAACAGCGTGTTTTGTACAAGATCCACTGATGTCCTGCTGCAATGCCTAACATACTTCAGGCACAGTTTCTGCAATGACATTTGTACATTAATTCCTCACAAGCTTGGGTTCCTACCAGGGGTGTGACCCCCCAGAGACAAACTGTGCCCACCCTGTGAAATGCTCTGTCTCTTTCCAGACCCCTTAAGAACTTTCCAGCCCTCCTTAAGGACTTTTTTCCCCAAAATGGCAAATCTAGTTACAGTTTTACAAAAATCAAGTGACATTTTTGACAAACCTTGCCCATTCTGCAAAATGCTCTGTTTCTCCAATGAAAATTTTGGAGAAAAAAACATTTGGTTTTCAAAAAACGAGCTGCTTTCAATTGGCCCATTAAGTAGTGCATCCCTAAGTGTATCCTACACTAGACAGGCATGGTGCTGGCAGTTTTGCCAACTAAGTGACTTTGTCACCTTTTCCAATGATTTTCCAGACCCCCTTAAGGACTTTTTTTTCAGAAAGGGCTTGGCGACAAATCTAGTGACATTTTTGACAACTATTAGCTACTTTCTGTACAAATTTGTCTTCAATATTTCCTGCAGGTTAGCCTGAGACCCAGCCTGCTCTCGATCTGTCCATCCAGGTGCTCAGAAAGAGGATACTCTGTGCATATTCTCACAGTTTGCCAGTCACATCGACTGACCATTCATTGAACCTGCTGACCGAATTTGTTAATCAAATAGCACATAAGCTCAATTCTTCTTTTGTTCTCTAGTTTATAACACCAAAAGCTGCATAAATGCCTTATTAAAAAGCAGACATCTTCAGCATAAGTTGCTCAAGAAGCTGCTGGCTCCACATTTGAGACCAGCTCTGCTGCTACCAACACAAAGCACAGCGCACCGTATTCTCTCTGCACTCCACTGAATAATAGTGTACAGTACTCTAAATCTGTGAGGGTTACATTCTAAGAGCACCTGTGAAGAGCACAAATTTGAGAAGTGGTTAAAAAAAATGCCTGTTTCTCTTCTGGCTGTCATATGATGAATTTTATCGATACTTACCTTTTGAATGTAGTGCATTTGTTCACAAAAATAATAAAACTTTTCTTTTACAATAGGTTATGATTTCTACAAAAATGTTTGCTTTTATATAAAACTAAGTTTTTATTATTATTTGACCTCCCACAAAAAAAAGAGGATGGATGGGTTATTATTTGACCGCCAATATAAGCCAAAGGCCCACCCACACATGATGATCTGGTCACGCCTCTGCTTCCCACTAGAGTAAAGGAGCCGTTCTTGTACTCGCCTTGTGTTAAACTTTTGTTCAGAGACTTATTTTACAAAAAAGCTGTTCCTTTGTCCGACATGGCAGCAATAACTAGAGAACAACTGCTTCTAACCTTTTTTTAGGTGTCTTTAAAATTTGCTTTAAATAAAAAAATAGCTCTTCTTTTCCACCAAATATATATTTAAATTGAAATGAATTGAATTACATTCAATTAAACTTTGTTCATTTGGCACCTTGAGCAACTTGACAGTATCTGGGTTAGAACCCTTAATGAGCAGGCCAACAGCATAGAAAAGCTTGCTATAGCTGGATGAAGAAACTACGACTCGGTTGACCCAGAAATGAGGAAGGATACAAGATGTGGCCTTAAGGCAGCTTTTCTCAAAGTGTGGGGCGCACCCTCCTAGTGGGGCGCGGAGGTACTGCAGGTGGGGCTCGAGGAATCGGAATAAAATGAGCATTTTTATGTCAGCATGACTTGAGAGTGGCAGTATCAAGCATGCAACCCTGTTTTGAAAAGATGTGTAGTGCAACAGGCTCATTGCAGTCACTAATGCTGTGATGGAGCATAGTCATTTGTTTACGTGCCTTATTTTTACACAGTGAAAAGTGAGAAACTCAAGCACAATTACATTATTAGGCCAATTTAAGTAGTAGGTCTTTGTGTGTGTGTGTGTGTGTGTGTGTGTGTGTGTGTGTGTGTGTGTGTGTGTGTGTGTGTGTGTGTGTGTGTG
>JBBMFX010557021.1:0-16251 GCA_037832545.1 Rhabdalestes septentrionalis
ATAGATGGTGTGCCAGTTGCAAGACACTATATATCAAAGCCTGAATACTATTAACTAGTAGTGAAAGTCCATACAGGGTGTCTAACTCCCTGCAAATCTGACACTCCACTCACTGACAGCAAACAACGCGAGCACGCACACAAACCAACACATCAGATTTAAATATGTCCAATTATAATAAGCATTGAACGGCTAAGCTTCAGTTCAACCTATAAAGAAAGGATCCAGATTCCTTAGTAAAAGTTTGTCAGAGGAACTCGGTTTTTTAGAGTTTCTTTTGGTAAGACTGTCAGACAAATGTTTTTACACATCACAGGTCCTTACCACTTATCTGTTCATTTTATAGGCTGCAATTTTTAATTTATGTTATGTTGTTGTGTTAACATTGGACACTATTTAAATAACAGAATTTTCCTTTATAAGATAAAAGAATCTGTAACAGCGCATGACATCCTATCAACTTGTCGTGTGATGATGCAGAGTCAAATTCTAGACTGTCCTTTAGCTTTAAATGCACTAGCTAACTGTTTCATCCCTTAATAGCTCATTAAATATCTAACACATTTGAATCTTCATTATATAAGGTGGCATTTTGTAGGTCAGTGGTGATGAATTCATCGCAGGACATTTTCTGATTAATCAAGAAGCTCAAATTGTGAAATTTCTGTACATTATTGGTTAACAAAGAAATAATGTATATATATAACACTTTATCCTTTAGGTTTACTCTCATGGCAGCATTTATAAGATGAATGACATGATGGCCCATTAAGTTATGAGGGACCAGATTTTGTCCTGTTTAGAACACTGTTTTGAAGCTTCATTGCCAGGTAATACAGCTTATATGGCTGTATATCAAAAAGGTCCTAATGTCAATATAAAGTCTTTTACTTCACTCATAGGGTATTCACAAGCTTTGTGTAAGCTGTTTATACGCTTATGAGCATACGTTCAAGGGCTGTTCATGATCCATTCTAAAGCTGTTTATAAACGGTTCATAAGCTGTTCATAAGCTGCTCAAAGGCCCGTTAATAATGTGTTCATAAGGTTTTCGAAAGCTGTTCATCAGCTGCAAAAAAAACGTTCGAAACCTGTTCATTCTACGTTCATATGCTGTTAATTTACAGCTTTTTGAATAATTTATTCAGTGCTTATGCAAATGTTGTGTCCCTGTGAGGGTACGGTTCTAATAAAGTCAGCAATTATGATATATGTGAATATATTTAGACAGTTTTAATTCTACGCAACATCAATTCCTGTGATTTGTGAATTATTAGATATTTGGTGTTTACCTGCAATGTATCGCGTGACTCATTATTAATTCACCTGCAGGTTCAGGGAATAATCATGAAAATGAATGAAAATCACTGAAATGTAATGAACAGATTTTGTTTCGAAAAAAACTAACAATTGCTTTCCTTCCCTGCACGAGACCAGTCTGTGAGAGAAAGTAGCCGAGTGAGAGATAGGGGATGAGGCGTGTCTCGTGTAAATGAGATCGGTGCTGGGCGTTCCATATGTTAAATAGGTCGCGATATTAGACTTGCCTTGCACAAATGACAGAGTCGACCCCGCCCTTAGTACGTGGGCTATGCAAATAACTAAGCCACATAAGGAGGACTCCGCCCCGTGGGCGTGGTCCATGCAAATGAGCCGAGGCGTCCACCTGCCAGGCGTCTGCTCCCCCCGCAGTCAGGAGCTCGCGCCCCGAGCCACCGCGCGCGTAGCACCGAGAGTGTCCGCGCGACTTCCAACTTTATCCACTTCAGTCTCGCGCCGTATCTCGTGTCTCGACTCTCGACAGAACGGTTTCAATGCTTGTGGGGGGGGGTCTGGATTTTACACGCGCCGCCACATGAAGAGCCGGACCGTGCAGAAGAAGCTCGGGCGCACGAGACTCACGGAGCCCAGGTGCTCCCATCGCACGTGAGAGGAGGAGAGGCAGAGCAGAATAGAGAGAGAAAGCAAAGAGACCCTCCTGGATTTGGGCTTTATTGTCGCCTTTTGCTTTCTCCAGAGCTTCCAGGTAAGATCTACCACATAGTCCACTGCTCCTAGTGTTTGTATTCATGTGTGTGTGAGAAACTCACTGCCAATACGTGGTCAATGAGCAACTAAGAAGCACATAGGTCCACTTAAAGCCCCTGTAGATCCTTCAGGGAACCTCAGTAATGTTGGTAGAACTTCACTATTGAAGTGTGTGTAAAGGTGTGTATTGTCAGTTCAGTTTTCTTCTGCATTGTGGGGCTCAGTTGGTTTTGAGCTCACGGTTTCTGAGCTGAACTTCTTCAGGTCTTCTTAATGTTCTTCATGGTCTTCAAGTTTTGTTCTTCTTCTGGTTCTTCTTCATATTATTCTTCACATTCGTTTTCATGTTTTCCTTCATGTTCCTCTCATTCCTCTTCACATTTTGCATTTTCTTCTTCTCATTCTTCTTCTCAGTCTTCTTCACATTCCTCCTCTTTCTGTCCACTTTTTAGACCCTCACATGATTTTGAGCTCTGACCACAAGATCGTTGGTGTTTAAAATGCTCCACCAGCTGCTTTAGAGAATTTCTTCTTTGCTGCATGGGCTCGTAAATCTCAGTTTCTCCCGCAAACCCTCAGAGGTGACCACTGGGATTGAGATCTGTGCTGAGAGAAGCTGTGCAGAACCTACAGCAGTAGGTGCAGGAACTGTGCGAGCTCGTCCTGGACTCCCACCCTGCAGAGGTCAGTTTCGGCCTGTGTTTCTAAACAGTCAGTCGAAGGCTCCTAGTCAGAGCGATTGTCTGGATCAGGTGTGTTTCAGGCTGGAGGTGAATTCTGAGGGCTTTTATTAAGCTCAGTCTAAAACTGCAGGAGGCCATGTTTGGGCTTAGTCTGGCTGTGGGAAAGCAGGATTTGATTTAAATAAACGTGTACTGGGATTATTTTCTTTATTATACACTTCAGTGACAGTCAGTGATGGGTCTTTTGAAAAAAGAAACACTTGGATATGAACAATATCTCTCTCTCTCTCTCTCGCTCTCTCTCTCGCTCTCTCTCTATTTCTCTCTCTCTCTCTCTCTCTCTCTCTCTCTCTCTCTCTCTCTCTCACACACACACACGCTCTCATTTTCCTCCCTTAATTTCTCTTTACTTAATTTCTCTGTCTGTTCATGATTTTTCTCTCTCTCTGTTCCTCTTTCCCCATTTCTCTCTTTAATTCATTCCTCTGTTTCCCCCTCTGTTCATTCCCTTTCTCTCTCCTGCATTACTCTTTCTTTCCCATTCTGTCTGTTTATTTATCTACCTTGCACTCCCTCTTATTTTTCCCTGCATGCCTCTTGTGTGCACTCTGTTTTCTCTCTCTCTCTCACTCTCTGGATGTGTGTGTGTGTGTTTGCATGTGTCCGTGTGTGTGTGTGAGTGTGTATTGGGATTATATTCTTCTGCAGACTGCCACTGCAGCGTGTCTACCAGTGGACGGTCACTTGCAAAAGTTGGAGCCATTAGTTCCTCTATTAGTTTATTTATTTGAGGTGTTCAGAACATTGGGGGAAAAACAAACCAAAAACAACGTGCCATTACTTTTGTCCAGGCCACATTTGATATTTTCAGCAAATCAACAGTAATTGCGTTTTGTCATTTGACAAGGGGGGCGCGCAAACATTTTCACATGAGCGCATTCACGAATCTTGTCCTGGAAGCCCAGCCAGCATGACGCATGGTTTCCAAAACACATTGGAATTAGTAATTAGTAATTACAGCTAGAGGCTCATTTTTACCGCCCTTTCCAGTGTAGAAACATCACACTTTCTACTGATTTCTGCCGATTTTTCAAAATCACCCCATAATTCAGTGTTTGAGTATCCAGAGCGGGGTTTCAGTGTAAAAATATTAATTGTAGAGACTCTTTGCAGTGGCAGTAAATGGAACCATCCGTCTCCAACACAAATAGCTCCACGTGTCTCTGAGTGTTTATATAGATGCTGATGATGCTAAAATAGTTCATAAATCATTTTTCGCTGGGAATTATTTTGCCACACAAAACCCTGCATGTATCCCTCCGCCATGAATGGGTTCAGTTTTAGGACCAAAAGCTTCTCGCAACATCACAACCATAGACATTTTATGAAATAACTTTCTGTGAGTAGCTTTTAGATGTACATGTCTGGTTCCACTCCCCTTTGAGTTTCTCCAGAATTACAAAATTGAAACCAAACCCAATGTAATGTAGAAACATCTATGATGTTCAGAAAATTATATTTAATATGATGTTTCTAATATGACATTATTATTATTATTATTGTTGTTGTTGTTGTTGTTCTTATTACACCGTCAGTCAGAGCGTATAAAATGCAAAGTAGGAGTGGAAGCCTGTGCTGAACTTCTAAGTGTCGAGTTAATCTGGGCTGTAATCCGTCATTAAGATTAATGTGTCAGAATTAAGGCTGATCCCTCCATGGACTCCATATGTTTTCAGAGAGAAATGCGTCCAAGGCCCTGTGGGATGGGACAGATCAGTAAAAAGAGCAGGGCAAGTTTTCCTTTTTTAATTAAATAAGATTCATGGGTCTTTCGAAAAAAATACAAACCTGGATCTGAAGAATCTCCTTTCATTTTTCATCATTTCTCGCTCTCTTTGTCTCTCTCTCTCTCTCTCTCTCTCTCTCTATCTATCTCTCTTGCTCACTCTCTCTGTTTCCCTCCCTTTCTCTTCATTCTTTTCCCCCCTCCCTGTTCCCTCCCTTTCTCCTCCTCACCTTCTTTTAATTCCCTATTTTTCTTTCTCTTGCTTCCCTCTCTCTTGCTCTCCCTCTCTCCCTGTTGTGTTTGTACTGTGTGTGTGTGTGTGTGTATGTGTATGTGTTGTGTGTGCAGGTGTGGTTTGGATATGTGGTAGTTGTGTATATTTGTATGTGTGTATGTGTGTGTGTGTGTGGGGGGTAGTATGTGTATGTGGTTTTTGATATGTATATCTGTGGTGTGTGTATGTGGTATGTGTTTGTATATGAGTGTGTGTATGGTATGTGTATCTGTGGTGAGTGTGTCTGAGTGTGCGTGTGTGTGTGTATCTGTGGTGAGGGTGTCTATGTGTGTGTGCAGTTTTGTGGGGTGTAATTGTTGTTTAATTTTCTCCTGTGTGTGTGAAGCAGAAAGTCAGTATATGCGGATAAACAGTGGGACACTTAACAAATTGCCTGCAAATAGCTGAGGTTTGAACAGCTGCTTCCACTCTGCTGCTCTGGGCTGCACAGCCCGCTGAAGACGCTCCAGGAGCGCAGTGTGCAGCCTGCACCAGCGGGTCTTCAGGCTCTCTTCTGCAAAGGCAGTGGAAATGTGTCTAGAACCATAATAACCTAAAGATTAAGCCGTATATATAATGAAATAGTTCTGTGCATTTTAGAAAGTGCCACAGCGGGGCACTATCTGTCTATTTATCTACCTGTCTGTCTGTCTGTCTGTCTGTCTATGTATTATTTTTATTATTATTATTGTGACTACATGCAAATAGCTCATTATACAACCTTTAAAGTGCTTATATATTGCACCATTTTGCTAAGACTGTTGCTCACTGCACGGGTTGCCAGATCCGTTTTTGATCAAATCCTTCCCAAACAATTCCAAACCAGCTGGATTTCCATGCGCCAAAACCCACACAGATGAACAGAACCCATCGCTGAGGCGCCCAGTTCAGTAAACGGGGAGATCAACAGCTCAGTATGTTGTTTAATGGGTCGCCTCTCAGCTCCAGTCCTGAAACCAGCCTGGAGAACTGCTTGTTCCCGCTGGAGAGTTCCATTTACTATACACACACACATATAGACACACAGTCCAAACGATATCATAATAAATATTTTCAAATAGCTCCTGAGCAAGGAGCACAATGTCATGGTCGTTTCTGTTTTTTGGGGATTTAATATGATTGTGGTGGTTCAGCTCCTGAATGCTTTACTTTCTTTTTGGAGCTTCAGAGTTTTAGACCAAAAAATGATCCAAGAGAAGAACAGGGCCGGGGTTCTGAAAGATCCTGGATGTTCAACGAAGTTCCTCTGGAGATCTTTTGAGCAGGTTTTGACCTAGATGTTGGCAGCTGCTTTTACTTCTGAGTTGTTATTTAAGCTCCTCTACCCACATCTGTCAAATGGTTGTAAGGTATGAGGAAATGATTTCAATTTAAAAACTGGTCAATAATTCTTTAAATGTCAGCACCAGTGTTTGTCTACTTCAGGTAAAACTACATTCTGTAATAATTTAAGCATTAATTTGGACAGAAAATAGATTTTGTGGTAAATTAGTTGTGTGACAAAGAAGATTCACTCATGGTTGCCTAAAGAAACTGAGGAGAACGTTTAAAACACTTTCAGATAATGTTCTTACAGGCTTGCTCAAATAAACTGTGATCGTATGGAGGCCCCTCTAACATCTCAGTTTCTAAAATTGTTCTTTAAAGGTTCTTTTCAGGGTTCTTCCAAAGCTGAACTTGTAGATTGTATGGAGGTTTTCAAGAATTTTAGGTTATCTGCACTCATATTTCAGTTACAAAAATGGCTCTTTGAAAAATATCCCCTGAAAGGTACTATTTAGATGTCTTCCATGGCTAAACATGCCACAGAAACTACTGATCATGTGGATCATGTTAGGGTTCTATGGTTAAACCTATTCCAGAACTTGTAGATCAAATGACGGTTCTTCAAACCTTTACAAAGATCATCTCACACTCACATTTCAATAACAAAAGTTAAAAAAATTTTGAATTTTTATTATAATGACGAGTCTTCACAAACATCCTTAGAAGTTCTAATAGTGACTCTGACTGTGTTCCAAAGTCTTGGGAATCTCCTCTGATAGAAAATAAGATGCAAAACGACCTTGTTTAAAGGAACTCGGTTGGTGATATCACAAAGTCAACATGTTCCCAGATATCTGCCTGTTTGAGTCAGTGCATTTAAGGTGAAGCCAAACTGTTTCAGCTGTGGTCCACGTTTTGAATGAGGTGTGTTAGACGACATCAGAATGGAGGTAATTTACATACGCCTGTCTTAAAGGCACAATAACAAAAAGAGGCTGAGGAATTTGAAGGTGTGTGGGAGTAACATTTGCATGAAATATGATTGTTTTTGGTATGTAAAAGCACACAAAAGATACAAGTGGTCCCTGGGGGGAGAAAGAAATGTAAGAAAGTGCAGGATATGGACTCTTTAAGGTGCTTCCTGCTGATTGTTTTAGGATCTGGAGGTCAGAAAGCACCACAGTCACTATCAGCTTTCTATTCTCTAAATTACAATAATAATTCACGACCTCCACTTGTAATGCCGATGACTTCAGTTTGATTCTGCAGAGACATTTTTTCAGAAGGCTGGGCCTCAGCGGCCGAGTTGATTTAAAGTGATAATCCTGAGGTGAGAGAGGTCAGATGAGGTTCCTCCACTCAGCAGCTGCTCGTGCAGTTATGATAACCCCCCTTTTGTTTGGGTCTGAACTGTTGCACAACAGGGTTTTAACTGAGCAGCTACTTTTTCAGACGCTGGCTCCGATCTTACTGATGTGGATCTGGAGCAGCAGGGCATTTCTTCAGAAAAGCATCATGTAGCATCAACCTGGACATGGCAGGTCAATTGAATTGAACTGAATCAATTACAGTAATCATCAATAGTGTTCGCACTTCCTTTGCACATAAGTTTATTATATTACATTATATTATATTATATTATATTATTTTACATTATATTATATTATATTATATTATATTATATTATATTATATTATATTATATTATATTATATTATATATTCTTTATTTATTCCTTATTTTTGGTTTCCTGATGCATTGAATCGAATCATGGATTGCAGTCAGAGCAAATGTTGTGAAGTCAGAACCTTGTAGTGATGAACCCCATGATGAGGCCTCGATGTGAGATCAGAACCTTGTGAGCCTCTTTATGTCAGAGCCTCTTTTTGAGATCAGTCAGAGCCTTGTTGGGAAGTTAGGGCTTCTTTGTGATATCACTGCCTGGTTGTGAGGTCAGAACCTAGTTGTGATGTCAGAATCTCTTTGTGAAGTCAGAGCCTTGTGAGTGTAGAACCTCATTGTAATATCAAAGCCTAATTGTGAGGTCAGAGCCTCATTAATCTTTTCTGTTATACAGTGTCATTTGAGCCTCTGAAAGCAATTAACTTATCTTTTTTATTTCTTCAGCTTTACAAGACCTACATTTTTGGGCGTTTGTGGAGCAGACGCTGGTCCACCATGCTGTCGGACGGTCTCCAGGCGGTCCGGACCCTCCTGTTGCTGTGTGTGCTGATCCCTAATTCGACCGGCGAACCACTCTCAGCCCCCCGCGTTTTTCTCTCCTTTAAAGGTAGGAACAGTGTGGTCACTTTTATTTTGGGCATTTATTATGCTTGGGATGAATTTGAATACATGCCTGATATGTAACCTTTTAGAAGATAGGAGTCATCAGAGCAATTTGGTGTTGTCCTTGTCTGGGTTAAAGAAACTTTAGTCGTAACAAGTCACCATTCCTCTGAATTAGTGAGAGCTCTGTGCTTGTTTTCTTCATATAATGTGGCAAACAAGACTTTTTTCAAATTAAAAAATTTTTCAGACTCTGATAATCAATAAAATGTCTTTTATTGTGACTTACTGTGTGGCTCAGTATCAAATGATTCACAGACCGGTGGCTGGGGACCTCTGCTCTTTTGCACTCTTCCAGTTGGCACAGTTGGCAATTGGATAACCCTATTTGAAAAAAAAAAAACGCAGCAAAGAAACACAACATCAAGTCCAGCAGATAGAAATCAGGCAGTTCGAATGGGTTTGCTCCTTCTTCCAGCATGCACTTTACCCAACAGCTGCTTCCCCTTGCACTTGTATATTTCACATAATTCAACACAAACAAAAGCTGAAGACCAACACATTGAAGGCCTGGGTCATCACCCACCCTGAGAGGAGTTTGTACAGCTTCAAGTTTTACTTGTTTTTATCTGTTCCACATCACTTTTTCCTGGAATACTTGATGCCAAATGTGTATCAGTGATATCCCGTTAGCCGTGGCGGTGATTACTCGGATCATGCAAACTCAACATTGTGTACAGACCTAAAAATCCCCTCACTACAAGACTCTCCCCTTGATTAGGCAGAGCCCTGCCTGGGGAATTAAAGGTATTTCGCAGACTTAAATTGTCTGGAGCAGCCAAGCAGATCGCAGAGCTGGAGCAGATCAGGTCTGTGATTAGCTTCAGCGAGCAGCTATTCCCATGTTCCACTCCCAGATCAGCCAGTTGACTTAATTACGGAGACCATTATTAAAGCTTTATTTTTTCATTAATCAATGAAAAGTTTCAGATGCTGTATTTTTCATCGAATTGAATTAGCCCCCGCTAGCCAGACCACTTTTCTCCTCAATCAATACGTACCTGGGATTGCGTCCTCTCAAGCAGAAACATGGAATTGAGCTGAAGTGTTCGATAAAATCTTGGGGGGAACATGTTGGGATAGTAGGTTCCAGCCATGGCCTTGTAACTGCAAGTCGGTATTTGAATCTAAAGGTCTATCTATCTATCTATCTATCTATCTATCTATCTATCTATCTATCTATCTATCTATGTATGTATGTATGTGTGTATGTATGTATGTATGTATGTATGTATCTATCTATCTATCTATCTATCTATCTATCTATCTATCTATCTATCAATTAGGTATGTGACTCTATAAATATTTAACATGATTTATTCTATTAAAATAGTCTTATTCTACTTATATTCCTATGCTACATTTTATGCAACTGGGTCAAATTAGCCTGCTAGGCTGTTATAGATGCTGGTTTAAGCCCAGAGCTGTAACTGTCCCAGTACACTGACCAAAAGGTTCCCAACAAAACTGAAAAGGCTTAGTTTATAATTTGTCATGTTTATGTATTTGTGTTTTAATTGTTCTTTTGCTGTTCTTTTTGGTCTGATCAGTGTTTTCCAGTAGTGCTAGTCTGTTTATTGGCCCATTTGACCTGGATGCTATGAATTTTAGTGCAGCCAGGCTCAGACTGAGCTGTTTTGATTGCTTTCAGAGAAGAACAGCAAAGCTCATCACCCAGACGCCACCTGCATGCCTCACAAGTCCTTATCAAATCATGCTAGCCCACTTCAAAGAGCATCACTGCTAATTAATGAATCATTAATCAGAGTAGCGTATTGATTTTTGATGAGCTGTAATCACAGGACCCATTCTGGCTATTGTCAATCTGCCTGCAATTTAATCACAGCTGCTATTTTTTCCGCTTGGAAATGTTGGTCTTGGTGTGAAGACATGTTTTTTAATGATGGACTGATTAGCTTAAGCAGTTTTTGAGGTGGGTGCTACATGTATTTACATTTGTCAGTCATTTTACCCACCTAAACACCTGTCCTGAAGCTGTATGTGTGTGTCTAATGTTTCTTAATACTTCTTGATGTTTCTTAATATTTCTTAATGTTCTCACTTTCATAAGTCATCATCATTGATATTATTTTATACTGAAATAACTTATATAGTAATCTAAAATATGATAAAATGGACACCATTATAAACTATTTATATTTATATACTGTAGGTTTAACATTGTTTATCAATGTCAGTTGCATTTTATCCACCTACCCTAAAGCTGTGTGTGTTTGTATGTGTATGTTTGTGAGTTTGTGTGGATGTAGAAATCTACTGTTCAAAGGTTTGAGATCACTTTTTTAAGTCTAAATTATTTCTAGTATTTGATTCCATTATAAGTCAGACTGAAACTCAAAATATCTGAAATGTTTGGAATGCTTTAAAATTTGATAGTGAATGTGGGGTTATTAATATTAATGCAATAGTATGAATAGTATCAATATTTAATAATAAAATTGTATAAGTGGTATTTCTTTATTTAAATGTATTCATTTTTGCTTGAGCAGGACTGGCATCAAATTTTTATTTAAAATAGTGAAAAATAGCCAACAGTGTGTGGTGTTTTGTTAAGCTTCCACCCAGACACCCCCAGGAGAGACACTGAGCTGATATTTTTGTGTAACACGAGGTGCGCCGAGTCGGACAAGGCGAGACGCCCTTGCAAATCGATTTGCTCTGTCGCCCCACCTTCAGGTTCGGGTGCGCGACCCCTCACACTAGAGCCCCAGTGCCCTCCCCCTCCTGCTCATGGAAAAAAGCCACCCCTCTACAAGAGTTAATCAGGAACACCTTAATTGTTCTTTGAGCTTTGCGACTTCCTTCCCCTCCTGTTGCGTTTTGTCAAAATTGCCCTGCCCCTCCCGCTGGGATTGCCTCCCATGATAGCGAGGGTGACGGTTTTAAATCAGAGGCAGCTGTGGAGCTGGTGTTATGTGTCTGATTTAGGGAGATACGGAATATTATTTAGTCTGCAACAGCAACGATCTGACATTTAATCTGGGCTTACATCAGGATGATAAAGATCACTGTTGGAGCTGTTTGATTGTATCCAGATTTTGGGCATCCACACTATCCAAAACTCATTCTGATTGCGAGTCCCAGATAATTTGGGAGCCATCAGTCGTAATTTGCAATTGGGCAAGTGAAAAAAAACAATTTGAGAAATTTGTCATGGTCTCCTGAGACATGGTGGACTCATATCTCTGTTGGCTGATAAGCTTTGAGCAGAGAGCTGGACATTAACTTGATTGCTTGAGTAACTAATTTATCCAAGACATTATCCAATGATTCCTTTTGGGCTACTCTCACCAAAATCACATATAAATGTGACCTTTTGGCATGTATTGTGAATATATTACAATATATAATATAATACATTATAGGGCAGAGACAGGGTGCAATGTTGGGTGCATTTTTGGGTCATCACTGTGGAAATTTGGAATCACATATAATCACAGTCTTTGCTGTCATATTATTCTGTAAAACAATAACAATAATCAGAGATATTATAACAGTTATAAAATATGATCTACTGGACACCAGACCCGTGTTGCTATTGAATCAGGGGCGTATCAAGCTTTCAAAAAGTGGGGGGGTTCTGAGATAAGGATGCCAAGTTATAAATACAATTTAATCAATTTAATACAATATAATCTGACAAAAGTGTGTGTGTGGGGGTGTTGGAATCACATTTTAGCCAAAGTGGGGGTGTTGAAACCCCCACCCCCCCGTGTGCTACGCCCCTGTATTGAATAATCGATTATATTAATAAATTGTCTCTAAAGTAAAATGATCAACAAAAAAAACGCAAAATGGCCTTTTCTACTAAATATAAATAAAAGAAACTCTGTATCAAATCTATCAGTATTTAATGTGTCCGCTTCATACTTTTGACCCCCTCATTTGGGAGAAACAAGATTTCTTTCAGCTTTGTAACCAGGACCTCGTGTGTCTGTTGCTGTAGCATCGTGGCATCGCTAGAGGAGATGTAAAGCGAGGCAGCGTGGAGAATTGCTTATGACTTTTAGGAGGGGTACAAACACATACATTTACACATACACATAGACACACATTCACTCCCATGGCGACCCCCATACTTGTCGCCACCGGCCCGCCAGGAGGTTCTGACCCTCTTGTTTAGACTGTTGTGGTGGGGGGTTGGGGTTGTGCAGGGGTGTATGAGGGGTATAAATGTAGCACTTAACCCTTAGAACTCAAACGGGGTCAAACAGGTAAAACCCCATTTTTATCTCCCACACCCTCGCCATTTGCTGCTCTTTCTGGACTCCCTTCCTCTATGGGTTCTCCTCACTCATTTTTTAGTGGAGATTGCCCTGGAAGTTCCTTGGGTTCGAAGATCTTGTTTCTAAGACCTAAAATAAAATAAAATGGCCCTGTTTGGTTTTTATGGGCATTTGCGTGAGACGTCATTAAAAATAAAACAACCCAGAATTGGTTATTATTATTAAATGTTGAGGAATTTGGTTGGTAGAGTTCAGATGGAGATTTCAGTCAGTCACTATGGTTACCAGTTTTGACTGAAAACTTGTGTAAAAAATACATTTGCTTTTGCTGTGGTTCTCTGATATCCATGTGTGACAGATTAAACATATTATATCTGTAAATGTAGAGTTCAAAAATGACCTATGGAGTTTATTGGCTTCTGGGATATAAGTTTGTTTGTGTCAACAGGAATTGTCTGTGTATTAAAGATACTGGAGTGCCCCTTTATTATCAGATTTGGGAGGGATAGGGTTGATTGAATGTGTTTTTTTTTTCACTTTCTTTACTTTTACCGTTTTAATTTGTCCAGCACTTTAGGCAACACTTTGTTATTTAAAAATTCATGATGCCTAAACTGACTTGACGTGACTTGCAGGCACCAATTCCAATAAGTTACTGAACAGCTCATCTGACCAGAGCTGACTGACAACCTACATTACTGTGCAAAAATCTTGGGCACCTATGCATTTATTAAAACCATTTTTCTCTTTTCTGCCAAAGTTAACTTTATAATAAATACAAACATGAAAGCAGTAAAAATATTTGTTTTCTTTGGAAGAAGTCGTTATTTTCTGATGACTTTCTGGTGAGGAGAACACAATTTCAGTTCCAGAATTCTACTTGGATTGATTTAATTTAATGAAGAACTGATTGAGTCAAAACCAGGTTTCTGATAGAAACTACAAGTAATACTGGACTTCCACAAGGAACACACTGATATACTGAACAAAAAATTACGATTTACTGTATAATATTATTTATGATTGTTAATCTTTCTTTTATTTAGTACATTTAGTAATATTAATGTGGAGGAAACATGCATTGCACATTTGCAAAGTTTTTAAATATTCTTTCTGCAGGGGACTAATACTTTTGCACAGCACTAAATAAAGGTATTTTGCTCGTAACCTGGGTGCTGTGTCTTTCTCTATTCCATAAATTCCTTTCCAGGTGGACCCTCAGATGCACTTAAACTACACACTCGTTTAGGATAGTTACTGAATACTCCAAAACATTGGAGGCAGCTGAACACAAATGCTGCTTGCTAAGCCATCCAATGTGACCCCCCTGTCACACACTCGTCTCTCGGCCTGCCCGAGGGTGTAAAACCCATTTCGAAATGACAATGGATTTACTTTCTCTCCGCTCAGGTCCATGCTTTTCATACTGCGGCTCATAATGCTGATTAAAAGAGGAAAGAGATAGGAGCGGTTTATTGGATTGTTAAGCTGCAGTTTGTTTCCCAGGAGCGGCTCAGCAGCGATCTTTTAATCGGGGCTCGATTGTTCTTTGCGTGCCGATCCAGGGTCAGTTTAATCTGCTCAAACCCCTCTTTAAAGCCTTAAGACTGTTTTGGGATCATTTTTTTCCCTCTGAATCGTGGCCTTAAGTGACCCCATCTGTGGCCTGTTATCATACTCAGGACACATTTTTTTACGGCAGAGATAAAATTGCATGAGATTACAGCTCCCAAAAATACTCACATTAATCCTGGATGATATACGTGCAGAGATACATGTTAGCAGGCAGCTGTGTATCTGCTCCGATATCAGATGGTGTGATGGTGTTCAGGAGAATTGGGATGAAATCTTGGAAATCCAGGGAATCTGAGAACGGTCAGAGTTTATCTGCTGGAGTAACACTGTTAAGGCCTCAGGATCTGTGTGAACAGGAGCGATACTGCCTGAAAAGGCCTGTTTTTACTCAAATCTGGGCCTGTTTTAGCAGTAGGTTAACCCAAGGACAACGGTATGACAGTTTCTTTTAGTAATGGAAAATATATTGCCTTTGAACAGCTATGATACCACAAAACTTAACACAAAAATACATGGAAATCATAGGAATTAGAGGCAGGATTCATCACAGAAGAAGGGCAAATGATTGATTTTGATATTGAGGGGACACAAAGTGGTAACATAGGTCAAATAGCCAAAATCTTTATACGTTAACATAAAACAACATGTGTATAATACATATGGGGGAAGAAGAGTCTCTGCAACGTCTTGTCACTTCCTTTCTACATTTCCTTAAGACAACCTTGAGAACAACAGACTATGTTGTGTGGCCTCCATTAGCCATTATATTGATAGTTCCCCATTATACATTTCACAATTGTTTCCCAGTTTTTACAGCAGACAATAAAAGTAGGTGTAGCCACCTTAGACTCAGAACACTCTGACTGACCAGCTGAGCTACGTGACCTACAGAAAGCACCCTGGACCTGCTTATATCTGTGCCATTTTGGGAGACCATGCTGCATAGCTATGCTAACTAGCTAGCAGTTCTGAGAAAAAGATGTGATGGTCCACTGACCTCAGTTATTTTGACAGATCAACACCTGGGTAAGAATTTGGAGCAAACAGTCAACAGGTTGGAGCCCTTTGCAAATGCTAGCACATATGAAGCACATAAAACACATAGCTCCATAAAACATAACTCCACTGAGATGGATCTAGGCCACAGGTGGGAAAGAAAGAACAGAGGCGGGAACTCGCCGTTCTTGAGGAGGGGAGTGTTTGAGTTGTGGCGGGGCTGATGAGATAGGAAAGGCTAGCTCTTAGGAAAGCTGTTGGGATTAGCGGCCAGGCTAGAGATAAAGCCAGGGGCATTTTACCGTAGAATGATATCAGTTGAGATTAGCGTGCAGCTCTGTCACACGCGGCCTGAATGTGGGTCAGTTGCCGTGCACAGTTACACCACTGCCAGGAGGGGCTGCACGATATACAGTCTATTAATTATAATTGTGTACCTGCAGTACTGATATCACTTAACACCATATGCAAAGAAGCCTCACAGTGTTTCTGACAGGGTGATTATTCACAGATCCAGGTGAGTTACTGGGTGTTCAGATGAATGAAGTTCTTCATGTAATCAAAAAAAGTCAGATTGTTTTTAACCCTTAAATACCAAGATTAGCCAAGGTACCATATAAAGGCCCTTATTCTACATATTTCTTTTACAATCGGGTATCAAATATATAATTTTTATGTGACGATTGTGTAAAATATATAATTGTGTATCAAATATGTAATTTATAATTTGAGAAATTCTTCTTGTCATTTTCCAGCCTCAGATTATCTCTCAGAATTGAGGGCTATGCCTTTAAGACTGATATATGTAGCTCTTTTCTGGTTGGCTGTCCTGTCTTGCAGCTCTTTCAAAAGGAAGCACAGGATCAAAACAATCTCTAGAACAGTGGATGGGGCTAAAGTGCTGTAGGCTGAATGAAAGAACTATGAAAACATGTTGAGATTATGTGTGTGTATATATAAATATATATATATATATATATATATATATGTGTGTGCGTGTGTGCGTGTGTGTGTGTGTGTGTGTGTGTGTATGTGTGTGTGTGTGTGTGTG
>JBBMFX010557036.1:0-5000 GCA_037832545.1 Rhabdalestes septentrionalis
TCGTTCTGTATCTGTATATGTTGTAACTTGACATCTGAACACATTCTAAAGACACACACACACACACACACACACACTGACTCTGCACTGACAGTAACTCTGAACCTGTTTCAGTCACAGTCGGGATGTATTTAAACCCACTGAGCTGCTTGCTATTGAAACGTATCTAAAAATATAAATTATAAAATACATTCATTTTATAAAACTCACTCTAAACTCACATAACAGAATAACAAAACATTTTATATTTTATTATGTCCATATTTTTTGTATTTCATTATGTTGCAAAAATATTTAAAAAAGAAAATAGTAATTTTATAAAATATACTATACAAATCTCATAAAATATCTTTAAAAGTTTAAAATATGTTTGACCTGATACTTACTTTTTGATGATACAATTTAGGGGAAAAGTATGGTCAAAAATAGTAAATAATATGTTTTTTTATATACACTATTTATTCATTTCATGCAAAGGGGAACACCTCTATATGAAAGCCTATTTGTCTGAATGCCGTGTCAATAAAGTCCCTGCTGGTGTAATGGTCAGGCGTTCCAATACTTTTATCCATAGAAAATGGACAAAAGGCATCCCAATACTTTTGTCCATACAAAAAGTATATGGACAAAAGTAATGGGACACCTGACCCCCGCGTAAACCAGTTTAGAGCTTAGAGCTGTGTGCACACTAGCACAAAAATGCAAAGAACTTTCAAAATAAAAGCATAAAAAAACATACGTTAACGTGGCATAAAGGTTTTTAAGCTAGAATTAAAGTGCCCAGCCCAAATATATATTTTATATATATATAAGAACACTCGGCCCCTGTTGACTGATGAGGGTCTCTCTGAGCTTTGAGTCAAATATTCAAATGTTAATTGACGGTGTGTGTGTTCGTCTCACTCCCGTCCAGGAAAAATCCTCCCCAAATGTTAAAAGTGACTCTGAATGTTAATTAAAACGTGGAGTTTGAATCAGAGACCATCTCCTCCACTCATTACACTAATTCACATCAGTCCTCCTCCGCCTGAGAGGCTGGGATCAATAGCAGAACTCCAGAAAAGTGGAAAACAAACATCTGCAGACTTCACAGGGCTTTAATACACATTCAGCCTTAATGACATTGAAATCTAACACATGTGAAGCTGTGTGTGTAAAATCCTGTATGTTTTAGATATGATATGATTCTAAATAAGGGGAAATAAGAGAGAACGTGATATTTATTCATTAAAATCATCTCAATTTCTAATTCAGATATTTAAAAGTGGCTATTGATATTAAACACTTACATGTATGTTTGCAAGTGTATGTTTGTGTGTGTGTATGCATACATATGAACAAACAGACACACACTCACTCACACACACACACTTGTTTGTGTTAGATGTTGTATAATATTATGCAGGTGTTTAATACCAGTATCCACTTTTGTGTGCCGTAATATAAAGAAATCTGCATTCTCATCCCAAAGGATCATTACGAAAAATTAATATCTTTATATGACTGCTGATTTGATTTCACTTTGCAGTATACACTATATGGACAAAAGTATTGGGACGCTTGACCATTACACCAATAAATTCCGTAAAGGTTCTTCCCCAAACTGGGTCCACACAGTTGGAAGCATGGTGCTGTCCAGAATGTCTTGGTTTAATGGAGCCTGAAGATTGTCCTTCAATGGAAGTTAGGGATCCTGGGCCAACCCCCCCAAAAAACTTGTGTCCCATTACTTTTGTCCACATAGTGTAGGAGGGAACATGAGCACGGATGCACGTTGCTCGTTAATTGAAATTCTGTCAGTTATAGATATTCCTGTTACAATTTTCAGGTAGATAACAAATAGCTGTAAAATGTTTATAACAAGTGATAATTAAACATCATCCAAAGAAACCAATAGTAATTTAATCTGTCAAATTTTATGAAGTTTGAACTTTAATGTCACAGGATATTGGGTTTTTTGCATGCTACCATTGATGTTATTCACTAGGTGGCGCTACCCCACATATCAGTCCTAATGAGCTGGGATCACATGCCTCCTATTGGCCAACTGTCCCTACAAATGTTGTTTTTTTTTGTTTGAAACGGTTGTAAAGCGATTGGTCAAAAAGTGCTTTTTGTCTTCCCCACACCAGGGGGCGCTAGAGTGAAGGGACACAACCACTTTAGGACACAAGCTTCTTATCCATGAGGGGCTAGAGGCACACCGGTCTTCCTGTGCATTGGTGTCTAAGTGTTAATTTAGGGATAAAAACTTCGGCAACATTGTGAAATGTATTAAATTAACATATGCAAATTATGCTAATTACATTTTCAATATTCTCGTTAAGTGTGTAATGACTTTAATCTGCAGCTCTCGGTGGGTTATGAGATACTTAACCCTGTTTCTGGGACTATGTAGCACAACACACACACGCACACGCACACACACACACACACACACGCATATATACATACACACACAAACATACAAACAAACCTACACAAACATAAACACACACACACACACACACAAATACACTCACACACACCTGCACAAACACATATGCACACAACTGCACAAACACACACACATACACCTGTACAAACCCCTACACCCACATCGACCAAGAAACATACACACTTGTACAAACACACGCATATACACACACACACAAATACGCACACGCACCTGCACAAACTCACACACACACACACACACATACACACACACACACACACACACCTGCACAAACACACACACACACACCTGCACAAACCCCTACACCCACATCAACAGAGAAAAAATCACACTTGTACAAACACACACATATACACACACACATATACACACACACAAACAAACACACATGCACACACACACACACACAAGTAAGCACACACACCTGCACAAACTCTCACACACACACACACACACCTGCAAACACACACACTGTGTTAAATAGAGGGGAGGATGCTCCCAGTGCTTCAAGTGTCCAGAGTCTGCAGCTCTTCACTCACTGCTGGAGCAGCACGCCGGCGCCTCGTCCCCCAGGGAGAACGCTCAATTAATGGATGGGTACATAAATAAACAAACAAACAAATAAATACATTTACATATTTAACGTTGCAGCTAGGCTTGATTAATGGCTGAAATCTGGAGCAAACATGAAACTGAAGCTCAAACCAAGCAATCACACACAGTTCATCCCTCAGTTGTTTATATATTATTGGTTATATTAGCGCTGTTTATATATTATTCGGTTACATAAGTGCTGTTTATATATTATTCGGTTACATAAGTGCTGTTTATATATTATTTGGTTATATTAGTACTGTTTATACATTATACAGTTATATTAGCACTGTTTATATATTACTCATTTTTATTAGTGCTGTTTCTATATTATTCAGTTACATTAGCGCTGTTTATATATTTTTCGGTTATATTAGCGCTGGATATATTATTTGGTTATATTAGCGCTGTTTATATATTATTTGGTTATATTGGTGCCAGTTTTATATTATTTGGTTAAATTAGTGCTGTTTCTATATTGTTCGGTTATATTAGTGCTGTTTATATATTATTTGGCTTTATTAGCGCTGTATATATATTATTCAGTTATATTAGCGCAGTTTACATATTATTCAGTTATATTAGTGCTTTTTCTATATTATTCGGTTATATTAGTGCTTTTTCTATATTATTCGGATTATATTAGCGCTGTTTCTATATTATTCGGTTATATTAGCGCTGTTTGTATGTTATTTGGTTAAATTAGCGCTGTTTCTATAATTGGTTAAATTAGCACTGTTTACACATTCTTCACTTATATTAGCGCAGTTTCTATATTATTCGGTTATATTAGCACTGTTTCTATATTATTTGGTTAAATTAACGCTATTTGTATATTATTTTGTTACATCAGCAATGTATATATATTATATGGTTATTTTAGCACTGTTTATATATTATTTGGTTATTTTAGCGCTGTTTATATATTATTCAGTTATATTAGCACTGTTTCTATATTATTCAGTTATATTAGCGCTGTTTCTATAATATTCGCTTATATTCATGCTGTTTATATATAATTTGGTTAAATTAGTGTTGTTTCTATATTGTTCAGTTATATTAGTGCTGTTTATATATTATTCGGTTATATTGGTGCCGTTTCTATATTATTTGGTTAAATTAGTGCTGTTTCTATATTGTTCAGTTATATTAGTGCTGTTTATATATTATTTGGCTTTATTAGCGCTGTTTCTATATTATTCAGTTATATTAACTTTGTTTATATATTATTCAGTTATATTAGTGCTGTTTACATATTATTCAGTTATATTAGCGCTGTTTCTATAAGTCTGCGGTTATATTAGCGCTGTTTCTATATTATTCGCTTATATTAGCGCAGTTTCTATAGTATGCAGTTATATTATCACTGTTTCTATGTTATTCTGAAAAATTAGCGCTGTTTATATATTATATAGTTATATTAGCACTGTTTCTATATTATTTGGTTAAATTAGCGCTGTTTGTATATTTTTTGGTTATATCAGCACTGTTTATATATTATTCGGTTATTTTAGCACTGTTTATATATTATTCGGTTATATTAGCACTGTTTATATATTGTTTGGTTATATTAGTGCTGTTTCTATATTATTCGGTTATATTAGCGCTGTGTATATATTATTCAGTTATATTAGCTCTCTTTATATATAATTTGGTTATATAAGGACTGTTTACATATTGTATAGTTATAGTAGCGCTGTTTATATATTTAGTTATAGTAGTGCTGTTTCTATATTATTTGGTTATATTAGCACTGTTTCTATATTATTCAGTAATATTAGTGCTGTTTAAATATTAAGTTATATTAGTGCTGTTTCTATATTATTCACTATGTATATTATTAGTGCTGTTTACTTATTATATAGTTATATTAGCGCTGTTTCTATATTATTTGATTAAATTTGCACCGTTTCTATATTATTTGGTTACATCAGCATTGTTTATATAT
>JBBMFX010557036.1:7500-16246 GCA_037832545.1 Rhabdalestes septentrionalis
ACTGAAACACTGCAACTCCTTTTATTGTCTTTAGATGTGTGCGTATTTTTCTGTTTGTCTCTATAGTGTATCTATTTAGGATTTTTCCTCTTGACTGTTTTTGATTATCCAGTTTTGTACGAAAATCAATCAAAGTTTTCAATAATAACAAGAACTGTAGTCTAATGCTGATCCACTGATTATGAGAAGTCCCATCTATCCTGAGCATTCTCTCCGAGACGAAGGCCTGGCGTGGCTCTCCGGCTGTCTGACCACTTTTCTGCTGAGGTTGACGCCACGTGACGGGCCGCCGCCACACTCAAGGGTAAACTGGGTTTAACTGAGTGAGTCTCGACAACACAGTCCTCAACAGAACAAAAAAAAATGCAGAATGTCGTTTCCAGTCAAGTCGGTTTATTTGTGAAGCGCATTTTAAAACGACAGCAGTTGAGAACCTCGGATCTCTTAAATACAAGCTATACAGGAGATTTGATTGTGATTTCATTCCAGGTCATTTTCACTGCTCCGAACAATGATTTAGGAGATTTTGGTTTAACATATTGTGCCACTTTGTACAGTTTTCCAAATTGGATCTTTGACCAGCTATCAATAGCATTGATTTATGTCTTTAGAACTCATTGGGAACTGATCTTTAAGGACCTTGAACCCATTTCCCAAAATGCTGATCTCAGATCCCTGAAAGGAGCGGTAATAAAGCTCCCAATTTCCAGAAGCTCTGAAATTTCTTTCACATTTTAAATTCTTCAGATAAAAATTAAGTATGTTTTATCAACAATAATGACCTCTTAAACAGTGCTAAGCATTAAGCAGGAAGACCTTTTTGAACCGTAAGGGTGAGAGTAAAAACCGCACTGGCTTTTAAAGAAGTGATTTTAAATATACCGTCCCAGAAAGTATGTGTCAGGTTTATTTGTGTGATAGGTTTTCACACACAGAGGTCATTCAATGTAATTCACAGACATACAAATAAGCACAAAAGCAAATAAAGAAAAGTAGGCAGTAAGACTTGAATTAAATTGATATGGAAGAAAATTTAATAAAACTGGATCAATGTTCTCATCTAACTTACGTTGTCCTTTGGCAATTCGTTGTCCTTTTGGCACATCGTTTTTTAATCATTTTTAAAATGCAAGAGCAAATTAGTTGTAGAAATAGCCATTTTTAACAAAACCATGTATTTAATAAAAGTAAACAATAGTCCAGGCAATGGGTCTTTGGATGTCAGTTGGTTTTTCTATTTTAATGCAAAAGCTACAAAGGAGGTTTTTCTTTACAAAACATCCTAATAAATCATTTATATGGACAATTAATTCCATGTACTTTCACAGGTTGTTTCTGTTTGTCAGCTCATCATGAAACAGTCATTTTAGATAGTAAAATACTCACAGCATTTTAAGCAACAGCATTTTGCATGAATAATAAATGGTTTATTTCAATATTTAGTTGTTTAACTACAGGACAAAGGTATAAAAAGCTGGAAAGGTGAGGTTTTAGAGGCGAGTGGGACGTTGGTTGAGTGTAATGGGCTCCCGAATGTATGAGGGTTTGAAGGTTATTGAAATTATGCAGGAAATGTTTGGCTTTGGAGGTATTTGCACGCAAAGAGTTTAAATTTTAAGGTGAGGTTTGGACTAATAGCCTGAAAGTGGTGGTGTTCAATTTTAAAGCTAAATTAGTTATAGCCATTCACATTTAACCTTCATCAGCCACAGTTCCCACCAGCATGGAACACTGGGGGGCCAAGGACTCCTAATGTATATTTATGTATTCAAACATGCCAATTAGATTTAAACTAATACCTTTCAATGTAATACCTTTCAAATTATTAAATAACATACTTGAAATGTATCAGACTTGTAAATTTAATGAACACTCTAGGTGCTTAAACTCTTGCCTTTTTAGAGAAATGCCAGTGTGATTAACATAAGTGGACAGAAGAAGTCTTCTTTTCTGCCGGTAAACTGCTTCACCATTACTCGTTATTTTGTGAAATGTGGTCCAAGGCAATTTCTTGCATTGTTCCTACCCTTGCAACTAAGGAACATATTTGTATGATTCTACAGCAAAGGCAAACCTGTGAAGAAAATTTAAGCTAAAATCGGTTCCTGAGTGTCTAATTGGTAAGGAAACCTTGCGCTGGGTTCATAATGCTTGAAAATCTTGTTTACAAATATGGCTCCTTGAAGAACCATCCACTGGAGGGTTCCTTTAGGAGCCAAAAAAGGTTCTTCAGTGGCATCGCTTCCAGTTTTTAAGAGTATAAGTGTGTTCCAGCTTCTGTTGAGGACGTTCTGTTGGACATTCACCAGACAAGGTGTCTCTCCTGACGTGAGCATGCTTTGTCCTCCTCTGTGAGAGAGCCAATCTTCCTGTAATTTTCACCTTGTTGACCTTGGCGAAGTTTCGGTTCTCTCGCAGGTTTTTGAGAGGGCAGTCCAGGAGTGGCTCCTTGCTGCAGTTTATAAGGAGGCTTTAAAGAGAGACATTAACTCAGTGCCGTTACCTTTCAAGTGGCTCAGCCAGACCAGGGCCATATCCCAACGCTCTCCCTGAGACCTTTTCCAATTTCTGAACTGTTCTAGCCATGGGGAAGATCATTCCAGCCTGTAGCTTTGGCTGAAAGGTGCTTTTAGCTTTGTCACCACTGACTAGAACTCATTTCGCAATTCATTAATGCCCCTAGGTTGATGTAATTTTCCCCCAACCTTACATTCATAGCCACATTGGTCTAGCAAAATTGAGCAGTCATTTCACTGGCTGTTTTAAAACCTCACTAAAGTTGTTACCACACTTGTTTGCAATGTTGGTTGTATAGTGAAAGCAACTTGATTTCATGAGTGTTTGTACACCCACCACGAAAAACAATTTAATCAAAATACGTGCTCCGTTCACGATTAAGGGCTTAAATGCTACACTACCCAAAGTATTTTTATGCGCACTGTGTTGAATCACTACTATGTGTGCTAACTGATGACTCTTATGTTTAGGTTAGGATTAAGGTTAAAGTTAAGATTAGGGTTATGGTTAAAGTTAGTATTAGGTTAAGATTAGGGTTAGGTTAAGGTTAAGATTAGGGTTAAGATTATGGTTAAGTTTAAGGTTAGTTTAAGGTTAAGTTAAGGTTAAGGTAAATATAAGTGTTAAGTTAAAATTAGGGTTAGGTTAATCTTAGGGTTAAGGTTATGATTAAGGTTAGAATAAGGTTAGGGTTAGGTTAAGGTTAAAGTTAAGGTTAAGGTTAGGTTAAGATTAAGGTTAGGTTAATCTTAGGGTTAAGGTTATGATTAAGGTTAGGTTAAGGTTAGGGTTAAGGTTAAGGTTAAAGTTAAGGTAGGTTTAGGGTTAAGGTAAGGAATTTCATTATTTCTCTCCTACTGTCCGGGTAGTTTAGCGTTGTCCTAGCATGAAAAAGCCCAAGATCGTGATCAGAGCACATTTTGTTTTATTATATTGTATTTCGTGATGGCTGCACAAATATTAGTGAGTCCGGGCCCTTATTTGCAAAGCTCCACTGCCGTTTGGGTGAGGGTAGGGCCAGGGGTGGGGGCGGGGCCGGGGGTGGGTCCGGGGCGGGGTCATGGAGGAGAGCGTTGAGATTGGCCCTGGGGTCCGCGAGGCCGTCCCCAGAGGGGTGGGTGGGTTCTTTAATGGATGTCTGCCGCTGTAACCTTGAAGGCTGAATTTACATTTCATGTGTTCTCCCCCATCTAGACTGTATCAGGACTAACTGTACCACCAGTAAGTGAACATTCCTTTTTCTTCATTAGGGCTGCACGATGTGCACAGATTCCGATAAATATCGCGATAATATTTCTAAATACTGAAATTATTTTACTAGATATTTAATATATATTGATAGGTCATGAGATGATATAATTCAATATTGGGATGGCATCTCTAGATGTTGAGATCATGCTGATGGATATTAAGAATATATTGTTATTTACTAAAACTATATTTTTAGATATTGAGGTTAGGTTTCTATATATAAATATTTTTTTCTAGATTTTGAGATTATATTGTAAAAAATACAGATTAAATTGCTAGATACTGAGATTAGATTCCTGAATATTGAGATTTTTTTCTAGCTAACGACATATTGAGGGATGTTGACATTATTACTTATATATTTAAATTGTGTAGCTGAATATTGACATTGTATTGTTGGATAGTAAAGTTATATTACTAGATACTCAAATTAAATTGCTAGATAATGAGATTATTGATCAATATTAAGCTCATATTGCTAGATATTGAGATGCTGATTCTAGACATTGGGATTATACTGATGGATAGTAGGGTCATATTTCTAGATATTGAGATTATATTTACGTATGGTAATTATATGCAGGTTATAATAGATTAGATTTCTAAATTGAAATAATATTTTTAGATTTTGAGATTCTGTTAATCTAAACTGAGATGATATTTCCCAATATTGAAAGTATCTTGATTTTCTTGGTCATATTTGGTAATATTGAGATTACATTGATAGATTTGAAAATTGGACATGCAATATTACTTTTGTATGCATTACTTTTACCATCTTAAAGCTCATACTGTAAAGACCTTTAGTGAAGGATACGTCGTGCAGCCCTATTCTTTACACTTATCATATTTAATGCTCTGTGTATTGAATGTAAAAGGTGAAATGACTGTAAAAGAATGATGTTGTGATGTTAAAGCCAGAATGCTAGCTCTGTGTTTGGGGAGAGGTTTAAAGATCAGCAGTGGTGAAGGTCTGAGTTATCACCTTTAATTAGGCCTGGGCCCCGCAGGCAGATGGGCACGGGCCTCATTAGCGCGCCCGTAATCGTGGGTGCGGCTCCTGGCGAGAGGCTCGAGATCGGCAGCGCCTTCGCAGCCCGTCTGTCGCTGATGACCGAACCGCGAGGCTGTGGATCCAGAACGTGCGAAACGGACCTTTTTCAGACCCACGAAAAATCCCACCTTCTCTTTTTGCGCCTTTTGTCTTCCCTCCTTCCGTGAAGCTGCTCAGTTTTTTTTACACACAAAAAATACGGAGCGTGCTTTTACTACTCTCATTACCCTGCCTCAGAGAGAGAGAGAGAGAGAGAGACAGACAGACAGACAGATGGACAGACAGACAGAGAGTGAGAAAGAGGGAGAGACAGAAAGAGAGAGAGAGAAAGAGAGAGACAGAGGGAGAGAGAGAGAGAGAGAGAGAGAGAGAGAAAGAGAGTGACAGACAGAGAGAGAGTGAGAAAGAGGGAGAGAGATACAGATAGAGAGTGAGAGAAAGAGAGAGAGAGAGAGAGAGAGAGAAAGGGAGAGACACAGAGAGAGAGAAAGAGTGGGGGAGCGTGGGTGGGTGAGAGAGGCAGAGACAGGGAGAGAGAGAGAGTGAGAGAGAAAGGTAGAAAGAGGACAAGACAGAAGAAAGGCTGGGAGTAGGAGCGTCCATCTATTATTGAGTCCGCTAATGAATAAATGATTTCTCAGGGGTTACAAATGATTCATCGTTTTTTTTTTAATACCCGGAGACTCGACAGTCACCGTCAGGACCCCTCTTCTCTTCTTTCTTTCTTCTTTTCTTTCTTTCTCCCTTTCTTTCCCTATTTAATTTCACCGGCGCCGAGCAGAGCCTCCCTTGGATGACCCGTTTTCTTCTCGCGGCCTCACACACACACACACACACACACACACACATTAGGACGAAAGGTAATAAACACACATCACTGCACAATGGGACACACCAGGACTGTTTTTATGGCGGAGATAATTCTCCTGGCCTGAGGTAATGTTTATATTAGACTATTAGTGAGAGAGAGAGGCTTTAATAAACATATTTCCAGAACAGCTCTTCCGCACTCAAACCATCTTCCCAGATTTGGAGCTTGATTTACCCCCCCACCCTTAAAGGCTACGACAGAAACACAAAGCTCCTCCCACCTCTTTCAGATCGGCCTTAATAGGGGTCAATCCATGACTGATTGAGTTCCGTCCTGTCTTTTCTTTTGAGGGAGTTTGACTGTATTGACAAGGTGTTTGGGCCCGATGTCAAGGTGCTGAAAAATGAAGCTGTCCAAACCTTATTGCAGGGTGGGTTTCAAGACTATTGCATAGGTCTGTTTATAGAAACAGATAGTCTCTTAATGTAAGCCAGGCTAGCTAGTGGATTTTGTCACTGGTCCCAGATCAGTTCTGCCGGTCAAAAGCGTATATATTTTTTGGTTGTTTCCAAAACTCATTGCTGTTTAGGAGGTCAATAAATTCCAGAAACTGAGTCTGACATATACAGAGTGCAACAGTAGCCATTCTGCTTGTTCTACTTGTAATAGAAACATCTGCAAATATCTACGAACATCTTCAAATATCTCCAAACATCTCCAAATATCTCCAAATATCTCCAAACATCTCCAAATGAAGAGCTCTTTTCCAAAACACGATAAACACCAAATAAAAAAAAGAGTTTGTCATGCCATTTTGTTGTGCACAGAACCTATTCACTGCTCCATCAACATTTCAGGCCAAATTGCTATATTTTTTTGTTTAAGATTTACTGCAATATGCCGTTTCTTTCCAAAACGAAATAAGTGCCGTCCCTATTTTTTGTCAAAACATGATATCTCCTCTTGACCAATCAGAATTCGGTGAATGTGTGACTTAATTGAGCTTGGCTTTTGGGTGTAGGTAAAAAATGTAATTTTCCTGAAAACTATCATAATGGATTTATGCTGTTTTGGAAAAGAGCTCTTCAAATATCTCCAAACATCTCCAAACATCTCCAAACATCTCCTAACATATACGAATATATCCAAATACCTCCAAACATCTCCAAATATGTCCAAATTTCTCCAAACATCTTCAGTTATCTCCAAAAATCTCAAAACATCTCCAAATATCTCCAAATATCTCCAAACAACTATGAATATCTCCAAAAATTTAAAAACATCTCCAAACATCTCTAAAAATCTCCAAATATCTCATAACATCTCCAAATATCTCCAAAAATCTAAAAACATCTCAAAATATCTATGAATATCTCCAAATATCTCTAAATATCTCCAAACATCTAAGAATATCCATCAACATCTACAAACATCTGTATTTTACAAAGATTTTTCAAAAGAAAATAACAATAGTGCAACTAAAAATAACAAACAAACAAAGAAACACACCCCATAACGTAGCATAACAAAATGAATAAACTAACGTAGCCCAGTCTGCTTGTTCTATGTGTAATCCAAAAATATCCAAATATCTATGAACATCTTTGAACTTCTGACTTTTCCAAAATTAAGAAAGAACTTTTTTGATCCCGAAGAAAATTCTTTTGTCGTTGGAATGCTCAGTGCGACTAGAAGTATAAAGACGAGGCTGGCGAATTATTTTTAAAAGAAAATAACGAGTGCAACTAAAAATTACAACCCCCCCCCAATTAAAAAAACACGTAATATAGCAGAACAAACAAAAATAACTAATATAGACTGCTGTGTTTTGGGGGGTTGTATGTAATGAGGGTCACAAAGCCCATTTCTATCTCTCCTGAACATCCTCCCGGGTTTGGAGGGTCACTACACCAGCTACCAGCTTGAGCAAGCAAAATAGAATAAATATCTTTGCAATTGCAAGACACAGGAATGTACAGTGGAATGAGCCACCACTCGGTAGATGCTTCCCTAGTAAATATAGGCATAAATATATAAAGCAAATAACAATAACAGTATGAATATCAAGTGGATGCCTGTACTCAAATGTAGAATGAATCCGCTGTACCGTATCAGACCAGTGTACGAGGAGGTAAATAGGTGATAAAGAGATCTAGAACTAACAGTACAGTATCAAAATTAGCAGTCCAAGCAGTCTAAGTATCAAGTCCAAGATCAGTTCAGCAGGTTAAAAGGGGAAGTTCAGGTTTTTTTTGGTGGGATTTGCTCATTGGGAAATCAAGAACTTTCTCAGATTTCCCAACAATGTTTGACAGGAACCTTGATCACGATGTCTGGAGTGCATCAGTAAACATTATGCTTGTTTTGTTTGTAATCCAAACACCCAAACGTTTCTTCTGGGGTTTGCTATATTACGTTGAGAGTCATAAGCTCTTGAAACTCAGTTAGGGACATGAAATGCCGTCTAATCGAGTGAAATATATAAAACAAGATGTGATACGAGGGTTTTGGTGACCTTGCCCCTGGACCAAGAAGTCATGTGTTCATATCCTACCTTCAGCCCCATCTTAACCCAAAGACCCTTAACCCAAAGACCCTTAACCCAAAGACACTTAACCCAAAGACCCTTAACCCAAAGAACCTTAACCCAAAGACCCTTAACCCAAATTTGCTCTGGGGAGGCTGCCATCTGTAGGTAAGGAATTGAAGTCGCTTTGGATAAAAATCACTTGCCCGAGATGAGTTCTGCAGGTTAAAAGGTGAAATCTTTTTTGGTCCCTAGTGTTTGGTGGGAATGTTGGGACTATTAGAGACAAAACCTTTTATAAACATATTTCCAGAGTGATCCATTCCGAGAATAAATGTCTACCCGTGGGCATCAGATGTATATATAATGTTTGGGGGACACATCGTTCTACGCGTGGGGTGGGGTTTATGTTTGGAGGTGGGGTTTATGTGGGGTTTGTGTGGGGGCGGAGCTGCTGTGTGCGTACAAAGTCTCGTCCTTTTAGGGGGTGGGGGTGTTTGGAAACCCCTTTTGAATCTTGAATCTTTGGTGAAAGAATCCACTCCACTTAATGGATAGAAGAACACACACCACTGGAAATCCGCTC
>JBBMFX010557064.1:0-16244 GCA_037832545.1 Rhabdalestes septentrionalis
GTTTCAGTCCATTGAAATAACAGCATTTTAAGAATGAGGGAAATGGGGGTTTGTGGCCATTAATGAATTTTAGTGTAATTCATAGGCAGTATACATTGTCGGGGTTGTCATATTTTTTAAAAGCTTAAAAAGATTCCGGGCTCCAGTCCCCAAAGCCACCCCCAAGCTCCGCCCCTGGGCCTCATTCACATAGTTGTTCCAATCTTGGATAAATGAATGCACTGTGAATGCTATACGTGTTTTTTAACTGCACTTGATTAACTTCTGTGAAGCATTATATTGGTGTTCGTTTGACAATGTTTAACGCCAGCCTGCTGCCCAATTTGTAGTTTTGTGTATTTACCTGTGGGGGCAGTAATTATTCTGTCGAAAACCTTTACATGTGAGTCATCTTTGTGTACAGTTCTGCATTGAAACATGGATCCAGCTGTTGTCAACATTATTGTCAACATTATAAGGCATGATAGAAGGTTGCTGC
This sequence comes from Rhabdalestes septentrionalis, assembly GCA_037832545.1. Classification (NCBI taxonomy): domain Eukaryota; kingdom Metazoa; phylum Chordata; class Actinopteri; order Characiformes; family Alestidae; genus Rhabdalestes; species Rhabdalestes septentrionalis. The sequence goes on from JBBMFX010557064.1 coordinate 479, forward strand.
AGGATTGATAGCATGACAGTAGGGGCCAGTGATTCTTAGGAGATAGTAGAAAATAGGGGTGGAGACAAATACAACATTGGCACAAATAACGTGTTTTTTCAAATACTGTATTCGACAAATACTTAAAAAAATATTTGTATTCGGTATTCAGGACGCCCCCCCATTACACACTTGCGTGGTTTTGGCACTCGCCCTGCGATCACAAAGTCATGGGTCAATCCTCCAGACCGCTAGGAACCTCTGAGGTACCCTGAGTAAGTACTGTTCCCCACACACCGCTCCCCACACACTTCTCCACACGGGTGCACAAGTCATGGATGCCCACTACTTCACTTGGTGAATGGGTTTAAATGCAGAGGAGGAATTTCATGCTGTTCACACTGTGTGCAGTGGTGTGTTCAGGTGTGACCGATTGATCACTTTCACTTTTAGACATTCCGCCTCCCCGCTCCTCCCCCCATCACACGCTCAAGTTCAGGAGGAGATTCTGACGTTGTTTGCGCTTCATTATGAATTCTACTCAAATACAAATACGAATAATTTTCCCTTTTAACAAATACAAATACAGATACAAATAGTGGCTGCTCTGCACACCCCTAGTACAAAAGTTGTAAGTGAGGCTTTTAATGGCAGGAGAAGGAAGGGTGGTGCCAGGGTAAATGACTGTGAAGGTGGAGGTGGGTAGAATGTGGATCTGGTGTGTGAAGAGAGTGCTGGAAAAATTGGTCACTGCAAATGTGATGTTGAGTATTACTGAGCAACATTCAAGGGACACATTCGGTCCTCCAGAGCATTGACAGAATGCCAGAAAGCACAATAGTGATATTTTCTTTGCGTATCTTCAGATACTGGCAGAAATTGACGCAAAAAAAATGCTGCATGTATAATGTTTTGGACGCCATCCTAACGTCGAGCCGACCGAATGCAGGTGTTGAACACCCGTGTGGACACTTTGATTTGCTCCAATGAGCATAAGAATGGTCGGCATGTAGTCGGCATTCATCTGATGCCACAAATCCCAGAAAAACGCCTGATTTAGATGTCCATGTGTACGACGCCTTATACTGAGACTACAGAGCCAGCTAGAAATTTTTAGGTGATTGAAAACACAAGGTTTGTGTTTTAATAAAATGGCCAGTGGGATTTAGTTTAGCTCAGGTTAGGTAGTCAGGTTGGATTCGTGGAGAAGAGCCTTATTCTTATCTTTTTTTGCATTCAAAATGCACACAAATGAAAGATACTTCTCAAAAAACCCACTTGAATCTTTTAGAAAATGTGGCTTTATTTCAGAGCAGATGCACTTCACTGCACTTCACCAATTATCTGTGATTACTGGCTTTCTGCGGCGGGTTAAATGTGCCAGGAGGAGCCGAGCAAAAACATTAAAGTGGAGCTGGGTCTTTGTTTCTGCGTGCCAGGCCAGGCAGCACGGGGCTTCATTAAAGTGACCACACACACACACACACACATGCGCACAGAACTTACCACTAGAAATCTCTTACTAATCTCAGATTCACATGTAGGTGTTGCTACAGAAACAGTCTTGTCTTCATCATTAAGACTAAAGACATAAGATTATTCATCACCTAGAAACAATGACTGGAGATGTTCGGTGAGAGATAATACATTTCAAAAGTGGTGTTAGCGGTGTCAGAGAGTGTTAGGTGAGAAACGGTTCACTATATAGACATCTCCAACACAAAAACAGTCATTCTATTCATTATCGACTTCAAGCAAAGCTTCATGTGTCTCTGAGTCACTAACAACACCTTGCATGTATACCTCCACCATGAATGTGTTTAGTTTAGAACCAAGAGGCTATCAAAACTCTGGTAGAACAACATCTCAGATGTCAGGCAATCACAGCCATTTCATGGAACAGACTTCTGAGTCAGCTGTCTGGTTCCATTCATTTCCACTGTCCTTGAAGTTTACATCTCAAGAACTTAATTATGAGAAAATGTTAAAAATATCAGCAGAATTTCCTTTTTGGTTCTAAAAAGCCAGGTTTAAATCTGCAAGAAATTTCTGTAAGTGGTTTCCAATGGCTTCTCCTGACATATTTGACTGTGCTGTTGGGTAATTTCAATAGATACCACTATAAGACTGGAGGTGCTAAATCTCTCCAACACAGGTCTGGGGTCTGTCCGCCCTGTGTGCAGCAGGCGGAGGAGAAATGAGCTTTTAAAGTGAGAAAGCTTGTTAAACTCTGAGCTTTTCTTTGGAGCTGCTCTGTGTACAAGGACTTATCAATAATTGGGTCTGTTGGGAGCGCAATGAAGTTTAAAGCCACATCCAGCTCCCCTGAGCTGAATCAATGACAAAAAAGCCTTTTCATTTACTATTCATTGACATTTAAAGTTTTACCTCATTAGGCACTGTAACACTGAGGCTAATTATCGGAAGAACAAAAATCGTTGCGTGCTTGCAGTGGCGACAGAGCTCTGTAACGTTTGCACCTTTGATTGGAGTAACAAATGCTTTATTCTTTTTTTTTTAACTCGGCGAATAACAAGTGCAGTGAACTGTGGGTTGACAAAGTAAAAAAAATCACTAAACTACAGATGTTCGGCCATGAGCTCACATCACTCATGTCTTCTGTTTTGTTTTTTTGGGGGGTTTAATAAGGCCAAGAGGAAGGAGATCACACACTCACATACACACACATACTGTTGAATCTGAAATTATACAATATAAATGATACAATGCAATGTTTCCATCAAAATCTATATAAATGCATTTCAGTGAATCATTTTTTAGAGATGTACACCATATGAGCGATAGTACAATCACACTTAAATGAGCTTAGTGGGCATTTATATGGTCTTTCCCCTCCTTTGTGTCCCGGCCAGTGGCCACTTGAGGCTGCAATCATTTAAGTTTTTTTATTAGGGACGTTTTAGTTGAAGGTCTTTTCTGTCGTATTAATCACAGGTGGTGTTAAATTAAGTGTTCGTGTATTAATATTGGTTTTGGGGTTTTGTCAATTCTGTATTTAAAGTACTTTAGTTCATGTCTTGAGTGTCAGTCAACCCTCATAAATACCCTCACCATTAACCGTTCCTCATGTGTATCCAATGTTAAGTAGGTTTTGAGTTTTTAGGAAATTGTGCCTCTGCGTGTTGTTTCTTGTTTGTGTTCTAGTTTGTTAATAAATCCAGACAAAGGGAATCCTGCATTTGTGCCTCGCAACACTACAATGGGACACTTTGGCCCCAGTAGCATTAATATCACCCATCACTCAAGCTCAGTGTTGGGTGACCAATAGGGGTCACCCTTGGTTCATTTAGGATTAGTTTGGACCCCTGATCACACCAGTTTTCAATCAGAGAATTAAAAGAAGCAGCTGCCGGTGTTACCAGAAAAATCATAAGCTCACTGGCCAGAACAACAAACAAATGGTCTGCCTTATTGAACTAATAACCCACAACTAAATCTGAACAGAAACCCTCTTAAATACAAAAACCCACAAAGCATCACCCAATCCCAACATAATCCCAATCGTCCCTGCTCACACCGGCAGCTGCTTCTTTAAATTCTCTGATTAGAATCTGATGTGATCAGGGGGCTAAACTAAACCTAAAGAAACCAAGGGTGACCCAACGTCACACTCAGACCGTGAATAAAAGTCCCTGGAAGAAGATATCACTGCTTTTAAAACTTTATAAATCAGTCATTTCTTTGTATCATCAGGAATTTTTAATTGTTTTTTTCAAACCCTATAGGGGAAAAAGGAGCAAAAGAAATATCAACCTAAAGACAATTTATTGTGCTGTTCTCATTAGGTAGGGATAGAACCAATGCTTGAAGTGGGCCGGAACGCAGGGGAACGCAGTTCTTTTGGGTTCCGCAACTTTTTTCTGTACTTACTGAAACTGATCCGACGCAGCGAAAGTGGCCCGAGAATATGTTGGAAAATTAGAGTTCCTGCACTTATTTTTTCCCACTTCAAGCACTGGATAGAACTGCGATTGGAGAAGGCTCTTTCTCAAGTGATGCATTCAAGAAATGTGAGAAAATGGTCAGTATCTCTCACTGATGTTAAACTGAGCTCAGTTAGGTCTGGAACTGGACAGGAAAGAGTCTTATACTGAACATTTCCTCTGGTCTCAGCCCATTATTTCCCCTCCACCAAACTTTACAGTCAGGCATATGCAGTCTGGTTGTTCCCCAGTTCTAGTCTCTAATGCTTTCTGATTATTTAAATGCAGTGTTAGTGGGTGAATTTTACATTTTTGGATCATCAATAAATGACTCTGGGAGGACACTCAGGAGACACATACATGTGCACTTGACTTTTTGTGAACTTATAACTAAATGAAACAAAGAGAATAGACTGTATTAAAAACCAGTAACAAAACTTTCACAATTTAGAGTCAGTAGCTAGATGGCCTGGAGTCTAAAGATTAGAATAATGAGGCTGCAGTACAGGAATTCTGCAAAAAATGCCTTTCCTTTTCTATAAAATATTTCATAAAACTTTATTTTAGAAAATAAATTGATATTGAGCAGAGTGCACAATGTGGGAAGTGAGATCAGGCTGAGATATAAGATGTGTTTTAGAGCAATGAGGCTGTATCCATAGCAACAATAAACCAATGAAGGACATTCACGCACACATCATATCTGCAAAACCTAAAACAGAGGAAGCAAAACAGTATGCTTTTGAAACTAGGTTTTCCACTCTTCACATTCCTGGACAGACTCAAAGCGTCACCATACAGAATGTAATCAGAACATACCTGTAAACATAATTGTGTGACTTACTATATAATTATGCTGCACCGACAATTATAATTTAATTCAAAGCAAATACAAAACGTAGCCCAACATTAGTTTCAGTTTATGTCTAAGAGAACTGAAGCATGACAGCAACGTTACCTAAGTGTCACTTTATGTGTTTATGTGAATAAACACAGACAGGTCAGCTGAATGTTACTGAAGATCTCATGATGCTTCAGACTTGGATTAGACACGAGAGTCTTCCAACTCGCATCTATAACAATGTGCAGCGACTGGCTTTAACAGATTGGAACTCTTTCACCCACAGGCGAGTTTCCGTCTTACAGGTACAGGAGGCAGGATTATCTACAAATAATGCTGGGGCAATATGGAAGGAGAAAAAAAAGTTTAAAAAATGTTCCCTAAGACTACCAATTGAAATTTAACATGAGTGTTACCCAAACAATGGTTAAAAACCCACACTACCAGTCAAAACTTTGTGCACAGAGAGATTTTCTGCATTTGCATGTTACTGACTCACCATTTCCTCCATTTATAGTATGTATAGTATGTTTACCATTGTAGTTCCTTTATTAGCCAGAAAATATCATATATTTTTTATTCATTACTGACTTACAAAATACACCTAATATAATTCTAATTCTAATAATAATATAGACCACCAAACCAGTGTTTAAATTTTAATAGAACTGTTAAGTAATGAAAATGTTAACTAGTGTGTTTAAAGTCTGGAATTTGACTCACCACACAGACAGTTAATAGGATGGCACTCATGCACTGTTATTCCAAAGATAAGACTGATTCAAAGTAAAAAAAAATGGTTTGACACCATAAAATGATGCATGTTATATACAAATATATACAATCTGAACTCCTTGGGCTTTGTCTAATGGTGAAAATGAAATCTGTGCAGGCTTTCAATCATTTTCTTCAAACAATGTCTTTTAATTCTGCAAAACAGCCATGTAAGCAAAGCAGTACATTTTTGTCTAATTACAGTAAATCATAATAAAACCTCTTCTCTGGTATGGACTGAAACACTAGACCTGCTTATTTTCAGAGAGTCTGAGAAATAACGAAAGAATTTGTGGTGAGGAGGTGTTTCACGATGGTGTTTATGTGATAGGGGGGAGATGAGGTGATTGCTGGGCTTTCTGCAAGTTTCCTTGGTCAGCATGTCCACACTGTGCTCTGTACATTTTCCTGAGGGATAAATTAGCCCCAATGTCTTGCCTGGTGTGGCTAAAAGAGCCTCGGGCTACAAGATTGGAAAGTGCAAATTCTGTTTATTTTTGCACAGCTGTAGCATTGAGGTGTATGTTTGTGTTTTGACAGCTATTTGTTTGTTTATTTGTTTGCTTCATATTTCACCTTACCCACACACACAACAGCTGCCTGGTGTCTCACTTCAGATTGTTTCTCCACATATGATTACTTGTTTTCACTCTTGCAACACTTTTTCAACTATTATACAGTTTTATGCATTTGTTACTGCCTCTGTTGTCCAATTTAGCAGGCCAAATTTTTACTACTAGTAAAAAACACTGATGTTCACACTGCAGTATCATCAGTGTGTGGTCTTTATGAGTACACTGTTTCAGTCAGCCAGCAGCAGGGCTCAAATTAATCATCCTTCATGCCAGATCCATTATCATCCTACCGTTCAAAAAAAGTGGAGTCTATGCAGCGTAAATATTGCTATATACATTCAAGCACTGCTGGAGTTCAATGTAAACTACACAGTATGGATATGGGTTTATCTTTACATTTTCTTTGAGGCTAAAGTGACAGCCACCTCATCCCCGTCACGTAAATCCCGTTCCACGTCTTTTGAGTATTAGTTTTCTTTTCTGTACTCCCTGTCTCCCTTTGTTTTTTTCTCCATCCCCATATTTCTGTTCCGTTTATGTTGGTACCCTTGTCCCCTACCTAGTGTGTCTGCTCCGTTTGTATCGCGTCCCGTAGATCAGTTTCACCTGTCCCTCGTTTCCCCTTAGTTCACCTGTTCCTTGTTTGTTTACCTTATTTAAAGCTCAGCCGATACCATGTATCCTGAGTCTGTATTTTTCTTCCTCTGTCTTGATGGTTCTGCTCCTTGGTCCTGCTTTGTTCAATGTTTATCTGTCTTGTCTTTCAGGCCCGTGTTCCTCTCATTTTGCCCTGAGGTGGTGCACGCTCCTGCACCTTCTGCCCGTGTCCATGTTTTCCCGGCTGCGTTGAGTTTTAGGAAAGCTCAAGCCGGAGTTTCTGGTTTTTGTTCTTTTGTTCGTTTGAGGAGCACGGGTCTTGGTCGCTTATTGTTATTGCCCTGTCTGTCTAGATCTTGTTCTGTGTTTTGGGTTAGAGCCAGGGCTTGAGTTTCTTTTGTTTTGATTTCTGTGTGTTCTGTGTTTTTGGGATTTTCATTCAACTCTGTACATACCACGAGCGTCCTCCCCTTCCCTCTCTAACGCAAATCACTCTGTGACAGCTAATATGCTGAAAATGAAATTTATGTGTTTTAGAAGCATGTTTGAGAGCAAATTTAGGACTTAGACTATGAAAATATACATTTTTAGGCTTTTTTTTTTTTTACTACAACCAAACTTTTTTTTTCACACTACATAGGTGCTCTTGGAATGCAAACCCTGCAAAAAGTTAAGTAAATAACAGTCAGCCTTAGGTTTATTGACAAGATTTTTGGATTTAGATGCTGCAGCTCTATTTGAATGTGCTCAAACATTCAGAATCCTAAAAGGCGCCCAGAAAAAGGCTCCGGTTGATCAGGCTGCTGATTAGATTTCCTGCAGAAAGGCACTGATGGCTGAAAGCGCTTTCCTCAATAGCTGCCAATAGTAAATAGTGACAGACCCAGTGTGTCTGAAAGACCTTCTTTTCACCTGAACAATGTGTTCTGATGTCTTCAGTGACTCCGTGAGGAAAATGTCATGGATGGCTGAGCCCTAAAGACGTTAAAATCTGTACAGGCTCACAAAATACAGCTGTGCTGAAGGACCATTTCAGCTTCTCTAATGAGTTCTTTGCAGCACCTACGCACACCTGATTGACATCTGCATTCATGTCAAAGCTACTTTGGCTGAAAATTAGCAATGAAAAGCTCTATATGGTCTGATGCATTAATTTAGTTTTTTGGAGGATTCTTGGAATATGTTTGTCACATGTCCAATAAAAACTGAGCAACTATGAAATCTCACACACTTCCAGTCCCATTTATTCACTTCAGTGCTGCTCAGTTCAGAGTTATTTGGATCGTTGGCTGCTGATATTTATCTCTGTGCTATTTTCATCACTCTGTCCTAGTCATAGGAGAATAAAAATGGACCATTGTGAGATGCAGTCCATTCTATCCTTAAAGGGTCCATATCAAGAAAAATTTGGCACAGTATTATAGCAAGATCCGTCCACTCCATAGAGTCTTGGTAACGGATTCAGGTAAGTATAAGACGAGGCTTCACTGTCTTTGAGAGACTGAAAAACCACAAACTAAAACACACATTAAGCATTTGGAAAGAAATTTGAGATCAGTTATCAAATCTGAGAATTGTGCAAGCAGTTTATCCCAAAACGAATCTTTCTCTAGAAGTGCTGTCTTATTGGCCGATTTTTCGTGGTTTAGTTGTTATGTTTCCTTACTGGTGGATTTTTTACTTTTCTGTTGTATTATTGGTGGATTTTTCATTGTCATGCTTTCCATTAATGGATTTTTGGCCATAATATTTCCTTACTGGTGGATATTTTTTAGGGTCCACTGGCGGTTTTCTACAATGTGAACAGCAAGTAACTCTGGATTAGTCTTTAGCTTTAGCTGTAGTCACTAACCTGCTGACTTCTAGCCAAGGCCTTTCTGTTTTTAGAATAAGAGAAAGTGCATAGTCTGAAATATGTTGCGACCTTAGAGTGCAGTTTACATCAGGTGTTCTGTGTAACATTATAATCAGACAGTGTGAATTCACCTGCAAGTCACCCCTCACAGGAGGCAACATCCACCCACTGACAAACTACAAACACCACACGCTTTACTGTTGACCATAACAAACTCTGCATTATGTTTTCATTCTTTTTGTTTTTATTTTGAAATTGTTCCACTACCGATATTCACAGAGCCTCTGCTGCAAACTCCTCTGTGAAGCTGCTGTTCAGCAGAAGTGACCACAGGAACAGAGAAACTCAAAAATATATACAAGAGCAGCTTTGGAGAAGCCTCATGCCAGACCCTTTAGAAGCCATAAAGTTGCTGACCAAGATTGCAGAGATTCACAGTCTGTGTGTGTGTGTGTTCGGCAGCTTTATTAGAGGTTCCAGAGCAGGACAGGAACTGTGGCCAGTGGTCCAGGGGGGTGTTATCATACCGGGGCAGGTCATGAAGTGGAAGGCTGGGCTGGGCATGTCAATGCGTTATTGTACATGCAAAGTGTTGGGTAAACTCTGTATGTGTGTGTGTGTGTGTGTGAGAGAGAGAGAGAGACAGACAGACAGAGAGAGAGAGAGAGAGAGAGAGAGAGAGAGAGAGAGAGAGAGATAGACAGAGACAGAGAAATAGTGACCCATGTGTTTTTAATACTGCAATAAGAAAGAGTGTGTATTCAGTGCTGATAAAAACAGAAGTACCGTAAATTCCGGACTACAGACTGCACCTGATTAAACAGTGTCTGTAACCCGGCTACTTTTAAGTATACGTACGGATCAGTAATACACAAATTATGTTGCTGATGCTTTTTTACTGAACAGTGCAAAATTCCATCTTCTAATGACCGGTAAAAATATATCCCGTATATATACTGCAGCCTACCAGGAAAAGTAATTAAACGCCATCTTCATCGTCCTTATCTTCCTCATGGGCGGGCATTAGGGGGCTGTGTCCACCCTCGGGCTCACTCGGGCTCGCCCTGGGAATATGAGCCTCCGGGATTGGTCCGGGAGTTTGAGCCTAAACACTCGTCACAGATGCGCATATCAACCCTTAACAAGCCTATAAAATGTGGGCCTCCCCAAAGGTCCGTCTGCAAATCTGGGTCTGGTTACGAGGCAACATGTTTTTAGCGCCATGAAACAAAAACATGCATTAGCCGCACCCTATTAATAGCCGCAGGTTTCAAAATTTGAAAAATTGGGGAAAAAAGGAGCGGCTTATAATCCGGAATTTACGGTGTTCACTATTGAGGTATGTTGACACAAATAATCCAGGCTCTCCACACTCCTCCACATTCCCCTGTAAAGACGACAGCAGAAAGCAGTACAAAATGACAAGTTAACAAAATAAGGAATTGAGCGTTAGACGAGGTCTATTTAGTGGCAGTGTTAATCTGAACCATTGCATTGCAGGCTGACATTTAGGAGAAATAGGCCAAATGTGATGTTGCAGTGCCAAAAAATCTTCCTGATCAATAACAATGCACTCTGAGTAGACTGCTTTGCACTTCTCATCATTCCCTCCTTCGAAGCTGCTTGTTCTGAATCCTAAAACATCCTAGGAATAAGTGTGAGGGTTCTGAGGACCTGCAGGGGGCTGTGCAGTGCAACCAGAGAAAATGGAAAATGAAGATTGCTGTGCCATGGAGAGTATGTGAGGTGTGTCAATCGCAGTGGTAAAACTCCTCTAAAGGGGCATCTAGGCTTCAAAGACTGAGCAGATGACTACCTCAACTACAACCATTCTGATAAACTGGTCAAACATAGTTGACCATTTTAACTTTTTAAACTGTTTGTAATCAGGCTACATTAAAATGTTCAGTTAATTTATCTTCTTAATGTAACTTAAAAAAAACAATCTGTCTTGCATTCTGTCAACCTAATTAAAATGTAACACATTGAAAAACAGTTGTGTGTATAAAAGAAGCATTCGAGCGCTTTATGCTTCCTGTAGTGTATTACTCTCTATCATAACGGTCATGTTGATCATATAACTGCTTTGGAGTATTTCTTTCAATGCAAAGCATTTCATGAACATGATGGTAGGTCTCATCAAGAATGACGATGTGTTAGCATAGGTGATGAGGGTGGCTGTCTGTTGTAAATGCTGATTAGACAAAGGAGATGATAATAGACATCAAGAAATCCAGCTCTGCTCATCCATCTCTCACCTTCGACGGCACTGCTGTTGAGAGGGTAAAAAAATAGTTATTGGTTCACAGACTTCCACCAGTCCCTCAACTCCATCTCCATATTTTACATGAGCAAATCATCAAAAATCTTCTCTGTAGCTGCATCACTGTCTGGCTTGTGGATTGTACTGTTTCAGAGTGCAACACACTGCAGCAGACAATGGGAGCAGCTAAGAAGCATATCTGTGCTTCTCTACCTCCCCTGTAAGACATTTAACAAACCTGCTGCTATAAAAAAAAAAAACTAGTAACATTGTGAAACACAATCTCCATCACCATCCGCAAGATTGTGTAACAGTTTCATACATAAGGCCATAAGAACTGCCCATAAATGTCTGCACATAATCCTTTACGATGTCTAAACTCTAATCAATCAATTACATTCCTGTCTCTTCTTCAGTTTGTTCTTTGCATTCTTCTCATATTACACTCTGGACATTCAACAGCACCTACATTTTACCTTCTGTTTATGGTCATAACAGCCATATTGTTCTGTTATTTGATATTCTTATAAATATAGTTAAATGCATGCCAACAGCCTCCTATGCAATATTATACTTATGGTGCAATATGAACACTACACTGTTACATTGCTGTAGTGCCTATTAATTATGATTCTACTCATCCTGCTGTTCATGGAATCTTGCTATATTTCGCAACATGGCTCATAGAGAAACATCTCATCACATTATGTACATGTTCATAGCAGTGGATGACAATAAAATAACACTGAACCTTAAACATTTAGCAAACTGAATATTCTCCAAAAGGTTAAGCTATAAGTAACATTTGGTGTTTCGCATCAGTAACACGTTAGATGCTTGTTAAGTAAATGACATGTTAACCTTTTTCCACAACTGACTCTGATAATGACTAATTGAGTAATTGTCTATCTAAATGTTCCAGCTGTACATCACATTAAAATATTCATAATATAATGATTCATGCTAAAGGCTTAGCTGGGAGTTATCACTGTTAATAAGCTTTGCAGTAAGAAAAGGAAATGGTCCACATTGCTAAACAGGAGCTTGCTATTTAGCACAGTGTCTCAAGTTTCACAGAAGAATAATCTGTATTTCTCTCCCACAAAGAACCAAAAGCAGTGGTGCTCTGGAAGTGGGACACCTGGTTTGATCCAGGCAAACAATGTTCAAGATGTTTATATTTTGTGTAGTCCATGCTTCGACGAGTCAGAGCTGATTAGGACAGACACAAAATTAGGCATAAAATCTAAAAATGTTTCCAATAATTAACTGCTTAAAAAATGAATCTGCAGTTCTCTGGAATTATGTCATTTATGAAGAACCTTGCGAATGAGTTGAAAAGAACCTTTTTGAGGTTTGATGTTGGATGTTCTAGTCATGATTTCTTCAGTTTCCAATTTTAGGGGACATTTAAAATTGGTTTTAAGAGTTTAATGGAAGCCTCTCTGTGTCCTAAGACTTCAGAATGTGTTTCTTCTCATTACTTCACATATTCTTACTAAAATTGTAGCTGAACATGAGCTAATTTTGCTCAGAATTACAGCAGCAAGAGCACACAGACAGAGAGGGAACATACTGACAGCATTGTGGTGCAATTTTCTTCACTTTATTTTTTTTTTTCTTTTACTGTGGTCAATAAAATATTCTTTTCTATTAAGTCTTGCTGTGCTGAAATGTCTCTAAATTCATTTCATATTTTCTCTATTATTCATTGGGTTTCAAGTGGTCTTCCCTGTATTTAAATCCCCCCAACCCCCCAAGGTGTGGCCCCCTCTATTTGCACTTCTCCATTTAATCGATTTGTTCATGAAATGTTAGATGTTCCAGACACCGATTCTCCCTCTCAAGGTCAGGTTAGCTCAAACAGCAGATAAGATTAAGTATGAATGATTTTCTTTGTCAGCTACTTATTGACAAGCTTCGGGCTTCTATCAGACTCACCAGTGCTAACCGTCATTCAAATATACAACCAGCACGGTGGGGGAGAGCGAGAGATTCCTGGGTGAGCGAGAGAGGAAAGATGTTGCCCGGTAACAGCTCATCATCTGCTGGAGCACCCCAGCGGTAAGCAGAGGGGTCATCCACACAGGCCTATAGGCTTTGACACAACACAGCACAGTAAAGGCTCCTGGCTGGGACATTCAGGTCATGGAGATAAACTTTAACTGGTGCAGAAACTTTATATGGTGATTTTTCTTCTTAAAATGGCTGTCAACTCATCCACCAGATTCCTCAGATCCTGATACCTTGGGAGAAACTAGTCTGATCCATGGTGGAAGCACCTCACAGCTTACAGGAATTAAAGGTTCTCCTGGTTCAGAACTACAGACCTTCAGAGGCTCCTGGCCAGTTTATTAGAAACACCTCTCCCACAGCTCCACTTAAGATACAGTTGTGCTAAAATAAAAAAAACATTGATCTTTCACCAAAAACACTCTAGATTTGGGATCCCAACTCATGATGGCTTCGTGATGTGTGTTATCTGCAGATATGCAAGAGAAGTTTTGTGATGTATACACTGCCTGACTGATTACGACTGCAGAGAATGAAATATTGAAAAGAAATGATGCTCCAGATGTTCCATCTCTGAACAACAACTCCGCCTTTCAGAAGGTCCGAGAAGCTTCTGTTACTTTACAACTGAAACTGGCCAAAATACAGCACTGTGCAAAAGTCTGGAGCCAAATCTTAATATTTTACATTGTGTTGCAAATTATATGCATACCAGTTTGAAAACATGAAGTAGGTAGAATATAACAGAAAACCTGTCAAATATTTGCTTTACATATTGATCAATTTTCCAAAAATAAATGATATTTCAATCAAAAACATATTTACCAATCAAATCGCATATTAATATAAGAGCATTAACAACTCTCTCATCCACTGAACATAGATCAATTGTTTCTGCCTGTACAATCTCGCATACGTCTGTGCATACGTGAATTGTACTCATTCCTTTTGCAAGGCATTGCTCTCTTCCACACTTTTAATCTGCAGAAAGATCCTTCTTTTTGTCCATACTGCATGAAAAGTGTGACTTGTTTAATAATGTGAAACGACCTCCTAAGGTAGTTCCCCTTTAAGTAGACTCACCTTGGAAAGTATTTATCTCACTTGTCTGAGATTGATATCAGTGATCTATACAGACAGAAGAAACAACACAAGCAAAAAATGTCACAGAAATATTAAAACCCAAATTTTAATTTTACTAAAATTATGCATGCATAATAATTTGGAACACAGTGTATACTTTGCTTTGAATCACCTTGCTGGTGAAAAAATACTATTTTCTGCCCCTCAAACTGACATATTTTTGGCATATTGTTTAGATTAAATGAAAGAAATGGGAACAAATATTTTACTGCAACAGGCTGGGTAAATCAAGACTGTATATGTAAAAAAGCAAAAACTCCAGCGGCATAGAAGTAGAAAGACTTTGTTTGAAAGTGTTGAAAAACATGCAGATGAAACGAATGGAAATAAAAGTTTCCACAAAAATGTTTTGATTGTTATGATTTGTGTCGTGTGAAGAAATGTATGATGAATATCTTGAAAAACAGATTTCAAATTCAGAACTACCAGCACCACCATGTGGTCAACATGGGAAATGTTATACCCTGCACCGATTTGCTTGGTTTTGTCCAAGACAGTTGCCAAAGAACAGACTGTGATATGGACTCTAGGATGGTCAGCTGAATTATCAGATATCATATAATCAGATAATCAGATGTTCAGGTAAACAAGAAGTCAAAAAGATAAGTGGGGGGTGGGGTAGGAGGATCAAGTAAGACTTCAGTAATCTCCTAATAAGATTATTATTTTCCTCTGATCAGACAAAGAGAAGACTGTTGTGAGCGACAGAATTGTCCTCTGAGTCATATCCTTCTACTGTAACTCACTCCTGTCTGATTTAATCTAAGAACAATAAATGATCCAGAATGCAGTAGCATATCTGATCTTATACATACCAAACTTTTCCCACACCTTTCCACTACTGCAGACCTTCATTGGGTTCCTGTGATTCTCCATTCACATAGAGCCAAATTTACTGTACTTTGAAAAACATGCAATAATAATAAATGGTTTCACATGCCACTGTCCATAAATTACAAAAATGCCCAAACTTTGGTTCCTGGAAATTAGTAAAAAAAAACAAGATATTTGAACTTCAGAATTTCACTATAGTCTCTGCCTGCAAGTGGGCCCAGAAAAAGGGGGAAATGGTGGTGCACTGAGCAAAAGCTTAGCAAACAGAAAGTGTGTTGAAAACAAAACATTCATTTTAGGCTGTTTTACATGTTTTTATTTGGTGTAATTATAATTTACCAATATACAGGGGAAGCTTGAATTATGACACAGATCCATTCCAATGGCAGTGATGTAACCCAAATTTTGATTTATGTCAAAACACACCCTACCCTAAGTAACTTACCTGTCCTAACATGTTCTTACCTCTAAAATCATAATTTAGAACATAAGAACTAAGACACAAAATTATATAAATATACTGAATTTACTACATTTAACAGTCCAAAACAATAATAGTCCCAAATAGTCCATAAGTACAACACTAATGGTGTGAGCATTATAAATAGAGATTGACCAATATATCGATTTACTGATATTTTCCTGATATTTAAGCATTTTACCATAATCAGTTATCGGTTTTGTAATATCGGGTTTAATGATAAAGTCTGAATGATAAACCCGTTTTGAGAATTACGTGCATGATCGCCATTTCAGCACAACATCTGAGGGGATACTGCGTGCAGAGGTAAAGTATACTTACTTGCTTTACTTGCTTTCATATATTTAGTGAACTGTATTAAACATAACAGCTATTCATGCACACATTAGATGTATTACATACATGACTGATATGTAGTTTATGCACCATTTAAGACTTTACTAACAGTGCACTGTTTTTTTTTTTTT
>JBBMFX010557119.1:0-16235 GCA_037832545.1 Rhabdalestes septentrionalis
TAAGGGGCTGTCACGTGATGAACAAACGACTCGAAAAACACGAAGACTCGAAATAGATTAATCAATAATTCCAGAAACTATAGGACGTAGCGCAAATGCACATATGCGACTGAACACATCATTCGTATGAGAGGACTCGTTCTTCCCGAGTCACATTAAAGATTTGTTCAAAATGAATTAATCATTCAAGAACGACCCATCAATACGTTCTAGGGAAATCTCATTGTCGGACTGGCTCGGTGTGGCTGTAATCCTGCACCATGGCTGAATTTCGGAAAAAGACTTTAGATATAGTGTTAGGGGCAGTCCTGGAGTCATGGGCAGGCCATAGGGGGCCATGCCCCCGTCCTGGGCCTTACTTGGGCCCGCACTGGGAATACGAGCCTTCCGTGATTCGTCCGGGATTTTGAGACGCCTAAAGACTCATCGGAGCTGCCTAAACAATCGAGACGCAGTCGAGATGCGCATGAAACATTGTTTTACTGTAAATAGATAAAACGGGAATGCTCTGCAAAAAATCATGCTATTAATCTTAATAAAAAGTTTAATCGTTGCCAAGCATTAATATATAATCTGAGAACCGAACAAACTAATAATTGTGTGGTGTGCTGAAACCCCGATACTTATGCGGAAACTGCAGATGTCCCAAGCATTTATTTGTTTTTGTGACATACAGTGCTGGTCTATCACACACCCTCTTCCTCATGCTGGGTTGCTAAGAACCCTGCCCAAACATAAGCAACCCAGCACAAGGATTTTTCATGCATTTTAATGCTGATCCAAGAATGTTATTTATTTCTCTTGCTGCTGATTGACTGCTGCTCTTTGATGCAGCTGCAGTCTAGAATTTCTGTCTCTCCCATCTTCTACCTTTTCCACAAAGATCTCTGCTACCATCATTTAGCTATTTCATCCTTCTTCAGCTGATGGAGAGCAATAATGCTTTGAGTGCAGGTTGCGGTTGCATCATCATTGTGCCTCTTTTCTGACATGGCTAATCACCCATTTACATATGGAAAATCTTATTGGTACAAAGCCATCACTTATGTTGTTCATCTTAATTACTTTTAGTTCAGGCACTAAATTGTACCTCATGTTGACCTCATTTACCATCTTAACCCTCTTTTTAAATGTAAGGTTCAAGTTCACCCATGAATGTGAATTTAGCCTTGTGAAGGTGACTTGTGTTTGTGCCTTGAGGGAACTTTACAATACAGTTCTTTTCCAGTGCACTTATTATTCAGTGAGTTTGATGAACAGAAGACAGAACCTAAAATGCCTCTATTTATGAAGATGTTAATAAGTATCTATAACAAAATGGAGTTGGCACAACCAAATCTTTCAAAACACAGTATGATGCCAAATCTATGGCAAGTTTCTTCTATAAAGAACCATCCAAAACCATGACAACTTTATAGCTCTTCTGTACACTTAAAATGGGTTTATTACCATTAGCCAAATGATTCTATATAACACCAAAAAAGCTCTTTAATAATATGTTTGATTCACTTAATAATTGATTATTTTCATCATAGATAACAACAAACCAGACAATAATCTGTTTAGATGTTTCTTTTTCGACATTCCATGTTTAGGATGCGTGATGGAGAAACTGTTACATTTGTTTTTTCAAAGAACATGTTGAGAATAATACAGCACTAAAAAAGCTTCTCACTACTCCCTACTTAAAGAATTAGCTCTCAGAATTCTCCTCCGGCTCTCTCCCTGTCTTGAAAGTGTGAATGTGTCTTCTAATTGTGAGTTGCTGTGGATACAAATGCTTGCCTTTGGTGCATTTGTTGGTGCAACACATAACCCATTTTTCTAAGAGTGTACACCAGTTTTGCCATTGACAATATGTCTCTTGTTTTTGCAACATCAAAACACATTCAGATATTTTTCTATCTGAATAAAACTACTATAGCTTTTTGTTCAGTATAAAAACCTTTTGGATACACTCTAGACTGCTTCTAGACTAAAACTGAATCACCACCCAAAGAAGAATGATGTCAGAGACAGCACACCTGGTCACCAGACAGACAAAGCTTTGTCATAAACCAATGGATTGTGGTCCGTTAATCATCATTCAGTAAAGAGAAAAAGAAAGTATTCTTGCCATTTCATCAAAAAACACATACTGAAATCCTGCTGCTAGTGCTTGTAAAGCTTTTTTAGCTTCTCTATGAGCTCCTACCGAATCATTTTATTCAACAATATTTATAATGAGATTTCAGTATCAACTGGATATGAAGCAATAATGCAATTTTCGAAATCATGAGAGACATAACAATACTAGACATAAGTGCACCCACAAATAAGACTAAGACTTATGCTTCTTACAATGAACTATGTACACCCTGTACTGGATGGGTCAAAGTAAGGTTGAGGTGTCAGGCTGTGTTGGCTTTTATGAGTCATCTGCTTCGAAATTAATGAAGAGAGAAGAAGCCCAGAAAGCGGATCCAGGTATAAATAAAAGGCCTTAGATAACTGATTTGATAGACTGTCTAATATATCCTAGTGTACAACTGGATATCAAGCAGAAGAGAGCTAGCCTTCCAGTTCAGGTTGGTCTGTGTGTTGCAACATCTGTAGTGACAAAAATAGATGAAATATGCCTTTCTACATTTCAGCTTTATTAAAGGCTGAAAACTTTGCTGTACTAATGCACTATATCCTGGCTAAACAGCACTATTTAATTCCTTTACCAGAAACGTCTGAAGTGAAAGGTCCAGACTGTTTCTGATCTTATAGCCTTAAGCAATTAGACAGCCTTGGGCTAAACTAATTCCCGATTAACTCAGATCAGCCCAGACTTTCGTTGTAAAAACAAGACTTGAGGCTGTTGTAAGACTTAGATCCAAGACTTTGTACAACCTTGAATCTTTCTTTTATCCTCCAACCATGGGGTAAGTAAGCCGCCACAGCATGGTCACCACAACACATGACTTCACTTTGGTAGACATCTGGGAGACGGTGATCAAACATTCAAGAACGTCTTAAAACGACGCATCCTTGAGTATGGGTCATGATTCATTCGTAGGGGTATTTCAGTTAGATGTGGTGTGGAATCCGCTCACCCCAATGCTGTCTCAAAGGTGCTGAGGAGAGTAAAAACAGAGTGTCAGACACGGGAATTCCTATCCACAACCACACTGATACAGCAGCATCCACTCAGCATAGTACAGCCAGAGAAAACCTTCAAGAACTTTCCTTTAGAGACAGCAATAAGAGACAGTGGCAAGCTTGATGGCTCCACAGTTCCAAGAACATTGTTTCATGTTTGGGCAGCCATGGTTGTGGAGCCACTTTTGAGATAGCTTGTGAAGGTTGTTGTATGATTGCATGATTAAGTGATTCAGTCATTCTGGCATGTTTTAGTTGCCACTAAGGAAAAGCCAGACAGGACTCTGCGAGAGCCAATACAGGCAGTATGATAGAAAAACAAAAAATTAAAGAACTATTCAGGCAAAAACACAAAAAACACAAAACAGCTAACAATGAAAGCAAGTTAATGCAGACACTCTGTCAGCTTGAGAGTCCATACAGATAAAAGAACAATTTAAACTATGTTTACAGTATTCAGCAGGTGCTTTTATCCAAAGCAACTTCCATTTCCTACTTACAGGGGACAGTGTCTTTGGAGCAACTTGGGTTTAAGGGTCTTGCTCTGGAACCCAGTGGTGGTGTGCTGAAGGTAGGATTCAAACCCACTAGATCACCACCATTCCTCTCTATGCATTGTGCAAAGTTTTTTTTTCCTTCAGAGCCACTTTTGTTATGTGTTTGGTATTCCTTTGAGGTTTTTTTTTTTTTTTTAGATATTGTTTAGCCATGCAATGAACATCCTAACCCCGATAACTTTCTAGCGATGTCCTAGCACACCTTTCGCACAGCATTAAAGTCCCTCACAGAAATGTATCTTCAGCCCAAATAAAGAGTAGTGCTTCTCCCTCATTGAATTCCCAGTTAGTTTGTATCTCTAGTTATTTTTTTGCTTGGACAGTTAAAAGAACAATGTGGTTATCTTGGCTGCAGCCTGCTTTTGGTCCTGTTCTGTATTGTTTTCTCACTTTCATGTAAAAATAAGAACTGTATTAAATACAAATAATGCTTTTGCATCCTAACTGCATTGAAATTGTATAGATTTTATTTAAACAATTATAACACATCAGATTTTCAGCTGCCATCTTAGTGAACCCTTTACAATGGGATAATTGAAAAAAATATTCAAGACATTTGCTAAAATGTATGTGCTGTTAGAGAAAAATGAACACCCTTGTGTACCATCAGATACATTTTGGTCATGTAAGGCCACTGGTGGTACTCGTCTTGAGCAGGTACAGTAAACCATAAAACTGGAACCTTCAGTACCTGACTGGCAATCTATGGTAAAATCACAGATCAACTATCAATAATTATTTGAAACCTACCTTTTTGAGCAGATGTCCTCTGAAAAGGGTTGTATGCCAAACAATGTTCAATCCTTTTTTTACAGCTTGCTTTAAATCATTTTAGAACTCACAAAACGTGTCTATTCCCAAATGTGTATGACAGAGCCAGTCTATCGCTATAAGAAACCACAGCATTTATAACTCATGTCATCTTTGCATTTCAAGCTGGGATGAGAATCTCAGCCAAATGCAAATAGCTTTAAAATGTTGCGGTGAAACACGACCACTACAACACCCTTTTGAAGGAGGGCATTTTTTAAATGAGTGTCAGACAAGCCTAAGGTCATGGTAAACATTATGCAAACTGGGTGTTCACTTGCAAGGCACTGACATTGCACTATATCACAGGATGAGATTTACAGGCTGGCAGTGGTGGGAACATCTGGGCCCTTTGGCAAGAATCATCTGTCTCATGGGTGTGGATGTCATTCAAAAAATCTTCACGCATCTCAAATACGTTAATCTTTATTTTTCTCCATAAAAAAATCATTGACACTCTTTTGGGTCAGAGATAACACCAACCACAGCCATGCACTTACATTATAAATCACAACCTCTCAAACAGCTTCAGACTCCTTTTTAAAACATGTTACTAAGACCTCATTTCTCTCAGTTTGATGTGTCTCCTGCTTAAAACTATATGAGAACAGTACATTGATAATAAATAGTTTTGCTGAAAAGTTGGTAATTTTGCCAATGCTTGGAAAAGATCTCCATGGTGACGTGCTGCTGTTGTAGGAAAACAGCGATTTTGAAGTGTGGAGTCAGGAATGAAGAGAGAGAGACTGTGGGCGGCAGAACTGAGGCAGATTACGGATGAAACTCGAGGTTTACAGTGAGTCAGCACAGCCTGTGAGAACTGAGGAGAGAACGCTGTCTGAAAGCACATTCTTCCCCCAGAAAAACAAATTCACCTTGAGCCAAGATTATTAAAACATTATTTTTCTCTTATTATTTTCTAAAGAAAATAGTTCTGGTAGATCACTTTATTTAACAATTTTGTGGTAAACCTTTCCCTAGTTCAGTGGAGAATCTAAAAAAAAACTATTTTAATGTTCTTCAATTGATAGAGATGTTTTACAAAATTAAAATTAAAATGTGATTTTTAGTTTTTGTCTAAAGGAGAACTGTTTGCTAAATGAAAATGTTTTGGTAAACTCGTCTTCCTCAAATAAACAATTATGTCCTCCATTGTCTTCCAAAACTGACCTTGTAAATTAATGATGAAAATTGCATTGCGCCTATCTAATAACCAGCAATGGCAGCAGCTTCTAAGAGTTAGGTGCCAGAATATCATGAATTGTTTCAAAGAAGGAGAAGTGCTGAACTGTGCAGGGCCCTTCAGGGCTGTTTCATAGTAATAGAGAAGTCAGATGGACATCCAGTGAAAACTAACCAAATGTTTTTCACCAGCAGCGCTCTATGACGTTCAGGAAGGAGCCACTGGCAGTGGCAAGTATATATTGTTAATGATGCATTCATTTATGTTGGTTTTGTTAATGGGATGAAACTAAAGTGTGTGAGTAGGTGCTATATGCTGAATGAAAAAGCAGAAATATTCACTTCTGTCACCCAGAAACAAAAAATGAGCAATGAGAAAAGAACAGCTGAGATTTTTGACCACAATGAAAAGCACATTGTGTGTCTTCTGGCCACCCTCTATTACAGAGCTTTGAAGGAGCTTTGTGCTATCGCATGCCTTTGGAGTCAAACCAGAGTGTAAACACAGGCTCACGGTGTGCACAAGGCTCAAAGAATCAAACTCAACACTAACCTGCCAAAACAACTCAGAACTGTCCCGAACAAGACCCCCGAAAACCTTCCACCAATAACAGCCCCAGACAACACGGTAAACCCTAAATCAAGTGGATATTTGTAATCATAATATGAATCAACCTTATTTTGGATTGAGAGTCCGAAGAAAGCATTTAAATATGGAAGGAAATACAATCAGTGCTACTCTGACTCAGCCAAATAGTTACAGAGTCAGAAGTTGCGGTACTGATTATGCCCAGTGCTCTAATTAGGAAGATTCATGGGTTCAGTCTCTTGCAGGTCCCAGTTGAATTCTCCAGGTCGTCTTAATAAAAGGAAATAAAGAACCAAATAAAGCTAAGAATAGCTGGTTCCTCTGACTTTTCCCTCATAAGGTCACGATTAGTCAGCGAAAGAGCTGGAGGAGGGAGAGCACTGGCAGAGATTATGTTGACTTACTCTCTGAGTGAGAGTGGCTTCCATGTTTGCTCATCGGTTTTCACACACATGCTACCTCTCACCCACACACACACACACACACAGAGAAAGAGAGAGAGCGATACTTGTCCATTCTTTTTCACTCTTCCTTTCTTGCTATTTTTCTTTTTTTTCGTCTCCTTCTATTTGGCCACAACAATATGGCTCCCTATACATACTCTATATATATTTATTAAAACCAAACAACTCTATGCATATATACAACATGTATTTTCTTTTTAGTGTCTTAATGAAATGGTGCAATTAATAAAATTTTTAGAATAGTGAACAAGGATAAAAAAGTAGAATAAGAAGCATGGAGCTCACATATTTAGTTTGAGGGTTAGTTCATTTGGGCCAAATAAAGTCAGAGGTCAACTTAGGATTCAGAATCTTGGAAAGAGAAGATAAGGCAGCTAAGCATAGCTTGGTGAGGTGTGGCCTTCATTAGCTTCAAAGCAGAAGCTGTGCTCCTGTTAGTTAACTATGTGCATACACCACACACATGCACACACACACACATACACACACAAACACACACACTCATTCGTGTGCCTCTCACTGTGGGAGTTCCTGGAAGGAGTCTGCAGTTTGTCATTTTTGGCAGCTGTGATAAGCCTGAGCCTTTAAAAGAGGCCATTTATAATCTGTATTCTCCTGGACATACACTCCATTAATGTTACATGTTAAAAAACTCACACCAAGGTGCTCAGACCTTTGATTTTCACCACGGAGATGTGTGCCATATCAGTGACTATATGTTAGATAATCTGAAACATGATACTAATCAAAGGCACCCTGTTCAGTTATAACTGCACTTTAATAGTTCAGTACCCTGTCACATGTTCCAGTATTGAGTTCACACCAAAGGCCACATGTTTTAAAAAGGGGGACTTTAGTGAAGACAAAGTTTATATATAGAAACCTAACAACTCAAAAACTGTATAAATCATTACCAACTCCTTTAAATCTCTGTTTTCTGCAGTTTATGAAATGTTTACCATTCTAATCCCGCTACTGTTCCACAAGGTTGTGATAGATTATGAAAGATTTATATTGACTTTCATAAGAACTATATGTTTTTTGCTATAATTATTGTTACTATAATTAGTAATAATTGTTTTTGTTGTAACAACAAACAATAATATTAACAATTAAATTAACTATTAAATTAACAACAACAACAACATCAACAACACCAACAACAATAATAATAATAATAATAATAATAATAATAATAAACATATTTTTTTATATAATCTATTTTCCTCTTATGTAATCTTTCTTTAAAAAATTTTTGATGGACCAAAAAGTGTTCATAGAAACATTTTGGAACTATGTAATTTTTTTTGCCAAGAGTGTGCCAAACTTTACCTCTCCATCCAAGGCTCCACCAATTTATGTAACTTTTAACAAATGGAAATGGAGTTTTCATCCACCTAAGAGGTGCCAACACTTGGACGTTATTAACGGAAGGTTACTAATATTTTCCCATTAGCCTTTTTGGTTGAAAGACAGTTGAACTGAGTCCAAGACATCTAGAAGGTGTGTTCAGTCTGAAGGTTTGCGCTGTCACGGTTTAATGTCAGAGAGCTGGCTGCTCACTGATACTGTGCCATGGCATATAAAGCCAGCCATGCAGGCCTGGTGCTTTGGCCACATCCATTCAGTGTGAGCGGAGGCTCTGGGGAAGCTTGCTCGTCTGGGAGGAGAGGAAAACGGAGAAAATGCCAAATGCTGTTAGCACCAAGAGGAGTCTATGTGCAGTGCAGGAAGAGGCAAACGCCTTCACTGGAGCACATACCGTAAACACGAACACATCAAAGTCAGCAAGACACCCACAAATACACACCCATTGGAACTTTCCAACACTCATGTATAGTGCAACAACAACAGACAGTTCCTTGTTTAATAGCCCATTTTCTTGTTTAAAGGTCTAGATTTGACTTTTAACCTGCTCTCCTATAAACCTGCATGCCCAATCTCACACACACACATGCACACATGCACTCACACACACACACACACAAATGAATTCAAGAATCAGGCATTTCTGTCACAAGCAAATGCTTGCAGTATATGAATTCAGCACAAATCTGTGTGGGTATCTGTAGTTATCCATAATGAATAAAAGAGTAAACAGTATGAGACCGATGGTAATTTGGGCCGGCACGGAATCTCATTAGCACTAACCCCTACAGCCGATGGTAAAATTGGGCCAGCTAGGTAATTTTGGGCCAGTGAGTAATCGCGTGAGAAACCTCTGTCTGAACTGTGCCCATGAAGCAGACAAATGAAAAACAGTGTGAGCAAACATTAAAATAGAGCAAACATTTAACATACTATGGCATGTGCAATTTTGTAAAGTACAATGTGCCATAATTGGTGCGTTTGATAAGAAAAATGATTTCTTTCTTTCTTTCTTCCTTCATTGCTTCCACCAGGTACATTGA
The DNA here is from genome assembly GCA_037832545.1 of Rhabdalestes septentrionalis. Classification (NCBI taxonomy): domain Eukaryota; kingdom Metazoa; phylum Chordata; class Actinopteri; order Characiformes; family Alestidae; genus Rhabdalestes; species Rhabdalestes septentrionalis. The sequence continues at coordinate 9,140 of JBBMFX010557119.1, forward strand.
AATACAGTGCCTGGCAAAAGTCTTGACGCTTAACCAAGTTGTAGGAACAACAAATAATAACGACTTGTAGTTAATCAGTTGGAATCAGAAATGGTTTGTAAGAAAGGCAAAGCCCTGTAGATTATGCTTTTTATACCAAAATAATGTTTCGCATCATTCATTGAGTTGTATCATTTAATTAGTAAAGAAATGTAAAATTTTGCCTGCACAAAAGTCTTGTCGTTTACAAAAATAATTTATTTAGAATACATAAACATGCTATATTAACATCAGAACATAAAGTCATAGTGCCTTGGAAAAAAGATTTAATAATGTGGATTACTTCCGTGAGTTTAGAGTCCCGCATCCATACGACTCGGCAATAACTGAAATAACTTGTTGATAAAGTCATATGGAATGGCAAAGAAATCAGTCTTGCACGACTCCCAGAGTTCATCAAGCTTCTTTGGTTTCATCTTCCAATCCCTCTTCATCTTAACCCAGATATGCTCAATAATTCAGGTGTGATGTACTTTAACAATTCCATAAAACAGGTTTTATGGATTATAACAAGCTGTGAACATGAGGACACTTTTTGACTGTTTCATTTTGTACCCAGTTATTAATGTGAAATAGTGTTTCGCATCCTTCATTGAGTTGGATCATTTAAGTATGACAATACAGCATAAACACATGCTGTGATAGCCAAACAGTACAAGATTGCTCACTGAAAGACCCAGGGCTATGCAGTGCCATCGGAGTGCTGGAGTTGTATGAATGTCTGTTTTCTACTGATTCTAATAACCCAGTGAACACTACATATACTATAAAAAAGTTTCTCTACTATGCGCTTCTAAAACATTTATCATTCTTGTTATGAGCGCGTATTTTCACATGTGTTCCCTTGAAATATTGCATTTTGTGACAATCAGTTAAAATTATGTAAAGCAAATACACTGCATATTTTTCACAACCACTCATATTCATAAAGAGGTAAAATCATAACAATATGCGGTGTGAGGAGTCGCTCAAAATAAACTTTATTTATATGTATTAGAAATGTTCATATTAAACTTGTAGAACTTGTAGAATTGTAGGTGCCAAGGTGTCATATGTTTCCAAGTATTATTTGAGCATATCACTATTCTTCAGAACTGTGCAGGGTAAATGAAACAGAACAACATCACAATAACAGTGAGTTCAAAACAAGCTGTTTTTGCAGCTCATGTTCCATCAATGGATTGCATGGATTTTTATGAACAATACATAAAAAATGTACCCAATGTTTACATACTACATGAAACATTTTAACTGTAGAAAAGTGGGGAAAACTTGTTTTTCTATGAAACGGGGCCTTTAAACTTTATACTGAACAGAAAAGTAGGTTCATCAAGTTGCGTGTATATTAGAACTGTAAATATAGTTTGAAGCACAAAAACGGTTTGTTCAAAACAAGCACAATATATGGACTGTCTCTGTTGGGAAGTGAATTATTTGTTATGAAAATAAGACAGTGTTTACATGCTACATTAAACTCCTTAATTGTAGAAAATGGAGGAAAACTTGTATTTCCATGGAATGAGCCTTTTAAACTTACACTGAATAGAAAAGTATGTTTGTCAAAGAGAGTGCAGGAGGATTCAAAGTACAGTGTGAATGACATTATGGCCTAAAATATGTCACTGCAATATTAAACCATCTGCTTTCTCTCTCTTTCTGTGCTGATTCACCCATTTCTCTGGGCCCAAACTTTTTTATGAATGACCACTCTCAACCGAGACCAGCCCAGTTACCTCATGTTTAATTAGTCTCTAAATTATCTTAGTGGCACTTCCCCTGTGTTGTACTTCTTGACTTTATGGAGTGTTTTAAAAGACTGGTTACAATCATGGGGTCATACTTTCCATGCAGAATCACCACATTCCTGACACAAGCAAATGCAGATATCGAAGTCCAAGAAGTAAAACGACTAAACGGAAACAATGCGAGCAAGCCGACACAGGTACTTTGGCACTTCCTAGGCTGTAAACATCTACATGTTAATCTCCATGTATGTGGTCTGTTTGGAGAGATGTCAAAACTGTCCTGGACAGGGCGTTTTCCAGGCCACATGATGAAGTAATTATCTCAAGGAAGGGTCTCATGGCTCAGAAAGCATTGCAGCTCTCAGGGCCAAGCATTGATGTGAAAAGGCTGCTTGGGATTTTATTTTGTTTTGGGTGCCGAGTGAAGTCCGCATTAGTGGAACGCACAGACATGTTTATCTAACCAGGCACTTTGCATTCTGAAAACACATCACTGCCTCGAGGGCCCCAAACACAGAGTGGTCAGAAAGCCACAGGGTTCCGTTTCAAGTCCAAGAACCTTTCCTATTAGGAATAACGAGGTCATAGGTAAGTCATATATAACAATTACATGCATTTACTTGTCAAACATGTAAAAGCCACAATATGGACTTTCAGAACAACACCGAAATGCCACCTGGGCAAAATTTTCAGGAACATGATGTTGCCATCTTGCAATTCAAAGATCAATGTAAGTGACAATAATATAAATTACATCACCCAAGTTCTTCATTTACACACTCAATGACCTAGAAAAGTTGTAACTGAGTAGTAACACATTTAAACCTAAAAGAGACATAAATTGCTTTAGAAACCAATGATCACAGATTCAAAATTCAACTCTAAACACAGCATGATCAAAGACATTTAAAAGTTCATACTTGGTTCTGCTCCCAGATTAAGAAAACAAAACAAAACATAATTTAACTGAAGGTGAAAGTAGAAGTTGAAGCAAATCACAGTGCTTGAATACAGCTGTGACCATTTTTTGAGCTGTACAGCATCCTTTGTTGAGTAGAATTGAAACATATTTGACTTTTTCTTGAGTTAATTTATAATGCTTTTGAAGGCTTATATCATGAAAAATAAATGTTCTGTGTATTTCTTTAATTTACTGATGTAGTGTATAAACACTGTTTAGGTGTAAATTAACCATTCAGAACACATAATGTTTTACATTTTTACGTTTTCTCTGGAAAACATACACACTAAACTGGTGCAAAAACCATATGATGGACACCTGGGGAAACTATAAAATGTGACAAATATGAGCCCTTTAATTAATCATAAAATAAAATATCCTTAACTACTGGAAATGCACAATAATTCATAAATAAAAAGTACAAACACATATGAACAATCAGCTGAACGAGACATCAATGAAAATCATGAAAGTGTGTGTGAGTCATATCAGAACGTTCTTGACAACTTCATTTAATTGTTGGCAACCAAGCCAGTCTAATAAATATCCAAAGAAACTGAAACCATCAGCTAAAAATCAGTAAGCAATTTTATTACAGTGTAAAACTTTACAGTGTTAACTTTCTTTATTCCAACTGCTATTGCTGGTTTTGCTTTTATCACCCCCCTCTGTGCCAAATGCTAACTCCTGATAGGTCCACAGTGGTGATGCTGCTATAACTCACTCCTCTCTGCATATGTGGAGCCTGTCTGTGCTGCACACTCAATGCTGAGGGTCAAAGCCAAGCTTTGCATACTCAATACATTCTATTCAAACATAATTGGAGACAAGACATTTTCCAAGCACTGTGGAAAACAGCAATCACACACATTAAAAGGGAAAAAAAACATAAAACTAGCGTGCATTTACACACATTGCTCCTGTGTGACTTCCAGACAAAGATTTATCTGCATTCTAAATACTTTGTCCCAAGTTATCTTCATTAAGTGGCATGTTGGCAGCATCTAGAGACCGAGAGGCTGAAGAGGAGTATCTGAGCTGGAATGAAAACAAACCACAGTCTTGAGAAAGCCCTGCGTCACACTCCTGCTTTAAAACTTACGTTAAACCTGCAGAGTCACACATCACACACACAAACCCTCATTTTGCAGGATGCAGTGAACTTAATTTCTGTGAATGATGCAAGTGGAAGAAAGCTTGCAGATGCTACTTTCAGTCTTACGTTTCACCTCTTTCCATTTATAGCCCTTTACAAGTGGCAGTGTATAAAGTCTACTCTCTTTCCTTTGACTAGTCTTATGTAACAGTTAGCTCAAATAGACAAAAAATAATATTTTGAACTCTCCCCACTGCTAAAAGTGTATTCCACTGCCACATGCTTTAGTGCACCGCAGTCTACTGTTATACACTGTGATAAACCGTTCCCACTGTTAAAAAATGCAGTACAAAGTAACCCTATGTAGCACACTAGTACACCAAAATCTCTGTAACCCACTGTAGTGCACTGTACTTCAACTAGGCCCACTACAGTACATTGGAGCTTACTGGATCAAGATCAAGATCAAGTAAAACATATAGTGAAATGAGGGCTTGAGCTTTGCAATAAATGAAATTAAATATAAATTTTAAATGGCTAAACTAAGGTAATAAAATGTACAGAAAAAAAAAGAAAAAAGTTCACATGTCTCTTATTGCACTACGCCCTGCATAAAGTTATTAACAATTAACTTCCCTCTTGTTTGCACACACACTGTCCTGATACTTGAGTGTTTCCTCAAATTGTAATCTGTTTTGGATAAAGGTGTTGCCAAATGATTGTAATGTAATGCAGTTAATTGTAATACACTGTATTCCAGTGCAGCCTGCTTTAGCAATCTGTTGCCCACTTTGGCCCAATTGAATCCATTCTAATACAGCGTATTCGGCTGTAGTGCACTGCATCTCATTGTAGTTTCCTGACTAGAAGACAGGAAAAGTGATTCTAAATGCTGTAGCTTGCTCTGATATCATGCATTAAGTTCACGCATTAATTAAATGCTAATGGTAAATATTGTGATAGCACCTAGCAGCTGATGTTGAAGTCCTACTTTCATGTCATGTAGTGTACATTGTCTAGACACCACATTTTGGCGTCGTGCAGCGATTTTGTAGTGCAATAACTAGAGGGTGAAATTGACAAATCCATTCTAATACAGTGTATTCAGCTGTAGTGCACTGCATCTCATTGTAATTTCCTGACATGAAGGAAAAAAGACTGGAAAGTGATTATAAATGCTGTAGGATTTTCTGATATCATGTCTTAAGTTTAGTCAATCTTCAATCCCGTCAGTTTTATCTAGGTGTATAGATGGTGGATCGTACTCTATAGTGCAGAGCACTGTAGATTATGACAGTAAATTTTAGACTGTGGCTCTCTGTATCCCAATTAGTACACAGTAATCCACCATATTACTCTGTAGTCCCTGTAACCCACCATAATTTTGATTTCAGCCCTCTGAGGTCCATGGCCGCTGACATCAACCCTACACTACTTCCAAATTTAAACAACACAGTAACTGTAGACACTGAAGCTCGGTATAGCTGGGATATTATGTGTTGTATAAGACCATGCATTGCTTCTGTAAAGCGTCCAAGATCCTTGAAAAGGTGCCTGTTTCTAATAACCATAGTTAATATGTCATAATGGAACATTATGTTCTGCCAAAGTACGTTTTTCCTGTACACTCACTTTGTGGAAATGTTCAGAGAGGAAGGCCCAATCCTGGTCATTATATGTGTGTTTAATTTGCGTATGTGCGTAGCAAAACATATGTGCGTAGCAGAGCAAACCAAAGCAAGTGTCTCCTATGTGCAGTCAAATATTTCACTTCACACACCTCCTACACTCTCACAATGAAACACTTTCACTCACTCTGACAAACACCAGCTAGGGCTGACAGGACCTCCAGTCTTATCTCTGCAAGGAGAATATCCTTGGAGCCTCTTTTCAATGAAACTCTCCAAGGCTTTCTGAATAATAGTGCTGTGGGTGTGGATTCCAAACATTTAGGTAATTCTCGTCACATGTATTTTTATTTTACATTCATATTTTCTGTGCCAGGTTGCAATAATCATTAGCTGTGTTCAAAAAGCGCTCTCGTTCACTTGCTCACTCATTCAATACATAGTGTTTGCTATGTAGGGGCAGGGGTGTAGCACACAGGGGGGGTGGGGGGCATTCAACACCCCCACTTTTTCTAAAATGTGATTCCAACCCCCCCACTTTTGTCAGATTATATATTATATTAATTTGATTAAATTGTATTTATAATTTGACATCCCTATCTCAGAACCCCCCCCACTATTGGAAAGCTTGATTTGCCCCTGTGTAGGGGGGTTAACTAATGAACAAGGGGTGACCTTTAGATAATTTTAGACAATTAGGATGTAACGTTTTTACTAACTGTTGCTTATACAGTGCGCCGGATCTTGGCAATTTACATCAGTCACATAAACACACATCTTGTCTCACCATGTCGACCTATAAAAGGGTTACGTTGCATTCTACATGTGTGAACTGTAATAAACAGCAACGTATAAAATCCGTGCATATCTATTTTTTTGCAGCACTGGAGTAGATCACTAACATGACGGGAATTGCAGCATTTATTACGCTAACAGTGTACATTCTAAATGCATATAAATTGTGGCTGTTTTATTATTATTATTTTAATTTATGCCTGTTCTGAAACAAAATAATTATATAAAACAATGTAACTGAACGTGGCTATCTAACGTGCAAGTTTTTTTCAGTAGCTATCCTAGTTTGCTAACTTTCTGGAGATATGGATCCTATTTAAGCATTCATTTAGATAACACTTGTGAAGAGACTGCTTCTTAGGCAGAGTACAAGATGTAATGTCATCAGGTCGTCTGAGGCATGTTTTCTCAGCAGATGTAATCAAATGCTAATAGTAAATATTGTGACAGCAACTAGCAACTAATGCTGAAGTCCTACCATGTAGTGTTCAGTGTCTGGACACTACATTTTGGCATCGTGTGGTGATGGTGCACTAACTAGTTGGTGAAATTGACAGTTGCAATTTCAAACAATACTACAAAATGGTCAATTCGCTATCTTGTGCCCTATATAGTGAACAAGTGCAATTTCGAACACAGATTTGATTTAAGACTCTTCTTCTTCGTCTTTCGGCTTTTCCCTTTAGGGGTCGCCACAACAAATCATCTGTCTCCATCTAGTCCTATCTTCTGTATCTTCTACCCACACACCAACAAACTTCATGTCCTCTTTCAGCACATCCATAAATCTCCTTTTGGGTCTTCCTCTCAGCCTCCTGCCTGGTGGCTCCAA
>JBBMFX010557151.1:0-16232 GCA_037832545.1 Rhabdalestes septentrionalis
CAGTACACTCCCCAGACACTGCTCCTCGGTATGCTCCCCACACACTGCTCCCCGGTACCGTCCCCATACACTGCTCCCCACACACTGCTCCCCGGTACACTCCTCACACATAACTCCCTGGTACCGTCCCCATGCACATCTCCCTGGTACATTTCCACACACTGCTCCCCAGTACACTTCCCACACCTCTCCCCGGTACACTCCCCACACACCTCACCCCGGTACGCTCCCCACACACTGCTCCTCAGTACTGTCCCCACACACTACTCTTTGGTATCGTCCCAACACACTCCTCCCCAGTACTGTCCCCACACACCACTCCCTGGTACCGTCCCCACACACTGCTACCCGGTACATTCCCCACACCCTGCTCCCCAGTACCGTCCCTACACACTGCTCACCAGTACGGTCCCGAGACACTCCTCCCCAGTACTGTCCCCACACACCACTCCCTGGTATCGTCTCCACACACTACTCCCTGGTACACTCCCCACACCCTGCTCCCTGGTACCGTCCCCACACACTGCTCGCCAGTACAGTCCCAACACACCGCTCCCCAGTACCGTCCCCACACACTGCTCCCCAGTACCGTCCCCACACACTGCTCCCCATTACCGTCCCCACACACTGCTCCCCTGTACCGTCCCCACACACTGCTACCCTGTACCGTCCCCACACACTGCTCCCCAGTACCGTCCCCACACACTGCTCCTCAGTACTGTCCCCACACACTGCTCCCCAGTACTGTCCCCACACACTGCTCCCCGGCCTCCCCGAGTCCACTGCTTCACTTGGGTGAATGGGTTTATTGAAGAGGAGGAATTTCCTGCTGTTCACACTGTGTGCAGTGGTATGTTCACAGATGACCGATTGATCATTTTCACTTTTAGATATTCCGCTTCCCCCGGCCCCTCCCTTCATCACACGCTCAAGTGCAGGAGTCGATTCGGGGAGCAGCGGACGGAGTTTCCGTGCAGCGTTATTGAATTTTACTTGAATACAGATACAGATACGAATAATTTTCCAATTTAAACAACTACAAATAGAGATACAAATAGCAGCCACTTTGCACACCCCTAGTAGGTATGGTTTTCTTTGTATCAATTGTGATCTGTTTGGTTTGCTGTCACATTAACTTTATGACAAGTTTTTGTCAAAAATTCCTTCATCTGCTTTGAAGTTCCAAAGGCCACTTGGTAGCCTCTCTGACCAGTTCAGTCCTCAATACTTCAACCGGTTTGGAGGGACTGCATGATCTTTGGAAAAGTTCTAGTAGTACTTTCTACTTCTTAATTACATCCATTACTGTCCTCCTAAAGTCTTAAATTTTTCTTAGTCCATAACCTATCTTGTGTATGTCCACTTTATCCATGAGATCTACTGACAGTGGATAACCCATAGTTAATTGCATGCTTTCAGTTACACTACCAAGCACTGGCATGGTCCAGGATTAGCTGTTTCTATGACAAGCAAAAACTATTACAACCGAGCACTTTTTGAAGCCAATTAGCTTGGTGTGTTGTGAAGAAAATAACTAGTTATACCATTCAATTATTTTTAAGGGGGTGTCTATTATCCATCTCAGTGATTCTGTTTTTTGTTTTGTGTGTGTGTGTGTCTTCATTTAAGGCTTTAAAACAACAAAATGTAAATATTTTAAAGGAGATGATTCTAAACAGCTACATAATTTTCCCAGCAAAGAAAGTTGTGATACACTGTGTTCTGACATCTTTCTATAATCGTCAGCATTAAATTTTTTCAGAAATTTGTGGTACAGCAACTCTGTTTTCTGATGATTCAGGCTAGTCTTCACTCACCACACACATCAGCGAGCCTTGGGTGCTCATTACCTTGTAACCGCTTCCCAGGTTCTTTTGTTGTGTCCCTTGTGTAGGTACTAATCATTTTACACTGGGAACACTACACACGAATTGACATTTCAGAAATGCTCTGACCCAGCCATACGGCCTTCACAATTTTTGCCTCAGCATGGGTATTATGCTTGTTTCTAACACATCAGTTACAAGAACGGTGATAAAATATCCCACCCCCTGCAGGTGCCTCTGTAACCAATTTTATTCACTTCACTGTGTATAGTACTTTTGTATTGTCCTAGAGTACTGTACAGTACTAACTGTCTTGAAGTCTAAAATGTGTTTTGTAATCCTGTAGATATAATCATATTATTGATATTACAGATGACACAATACATCTTTTTCCCATTTAGGGAAAAACTGATTGTGAGTAGTGGTCGATACAAGCTATTTTAGGATGAATTATATGGTTAAATCAGAATCATTCTATTTTCGTTCCATGCAATCCAGTATTTTCTGCTCACATCAGTCCAACACCCACACATAAAATGGGAGCAGTGGTATCTCTAATCACTACGGATTTTTTAATATTATTTGGCAGGCGTGTCCACACTCTTACAAAAAAAAATTGAAATTAGAGATTATTTTACCCATCATTAAAAATGCAAAAACAGGCATATACAAAATACAAGTAAATTTGATTGGTTGCTAATATCTCTCCTAGAATTAAAGGCTTTTATTCAGCTATAAATCCTAAAGTATTCTACAGCTACTATAAATGATCTAATAAATAAATTGAACAACTATAAATTATACAGTTATGGAAGTTAAGGACTGATGTATGGATCCACATACAGGCCCTTTTAGTGTGAAAACCATTTTAAAGTCACAAATATGCAAAATGAACAGGAAAAAAATCTGTATCACCAGACACAGCATGATAGCAGGATTGTTTTCTGGGTTAATTATTGCATAAAATACTGCCAGTGTAATTTAGCATTTAACAAATGACAGCCCCACAATAGTCCTTGTGTCATGTCATAACAAATGTCAATAAATTGACAGTCAATAAAATCCAACTATATCAATCCATTTTAATTACTGCTTAAACAAGTGTCCACTCAACCTTTTAACAAATGTATGATTAGTTATCTGAAATATTGCTATAGAAACAAAGCCATAAAGCTAAGCAATGCTACAATGAATAGAAAACAGCTAATTAAATGTGACAGTATTGGAAAAAAATGAACTCAAACCACATTAGAATTTTTACACCTTTTACTCAGTAGGTCTAACTGCCCAGGTACCAACCAGTAATGATCTGACTCTGTTCACTAATGAGGAGTTTTTATATTCTCACAGAAGTGAAGAGTGAGATGCACTTTCAGATTGAAGCTCTATTTTCTACAGAAACTGTCTGAACTTAGGTTACTGTCTTAGGGGCAATGGCATGGAACATCTTTCATCTAGGACTTGGTCACCATGGCAGTAAATTAGATGCTTTTTCTGTGCTTCCAAAAGTACTAAACATGAATTCTTTCAAGATACATTTGTGCTCATAAGTTTACATACCCCGGCAGGATTTCTTAACCATTTTCAGGAAATATGAATGATAACACAACACCTTCTTTCACTCATGGTTAGTGGTTGGCTGAAGCCATTTATTGTCCAACAACTCTGTTTACTCTTTTAAATTCTGCTAGGGCATGCAAACTTATGAGCACAACTGTTCTTATCATAGAAGCCAGTAGGTAGATGCTACATGTGTCGTTATTTTTCTTTTCTTTAATGAAATAGTTTTAGAGCACACACGTAGAAAAATCAGAGTTGAAAAAAAAAAGATTTTTGTTGCTGTATAAGTGAAGTTTATTTCAGTGAAAAAGTGTCACCTTTTGACCCTGAATTTTTTGAGGAAAAAACACACCAAATTTTGTTAGACATTGAAGATTTTACACTGAATTGCTTTTTGAGATTTAACTTTTAATTACTTTTTGAGATTTACATTTTTTTTAAACCTGTTTTACAAAGCAGATGCGAAAAAAAATCTGTGCTAGAAATGTGATGTTTTTAAAAAAATTCAAAGCCTGATTTTGATGCTGGAAAATTTTAGGAAAATTCTCTTTATGAAGAACAAAATGTAAACACGGGAACACTCAAGACACTCCAAAATTCTGGGAAATTCTGGACTGCAGTTGCCAGAGATGCGTTAAAGGGCCGCAGCCAACCAGCAGTATGGATAAACAAACGAGGTTGTGGGATTGGCTACTTTCAAAATGACCACAAACCTCACAGATCTAATGTAAACTTCTTTGATACCATGGAAAACCACCAAGAACAGCCTTGCAATGACCTACTACAGAATTGGGCCCGGTAGCCTGCAATTTAGTAATCCAGGCCAGGAAATTGTGCTGTTTTCAGGCCATGCACATCTCCATGCACATCTTTGTTGTCCTCACTGCCCAACCAAGAGTCACAAAATTTTATAAATAGGAATCCAACAATGTCCTTGTTATTCTAATGGCTGACTTTTATTATATTCATAAGATATTATTTTTATTAATAAAGAAATCACATAAAAAGTTTATGAGGATTTACCAGAATATTTAATTTATAAAAGACAAATAATAAGATGGGATAGAGAGAAAGGAAAATAAATATTAAGCAGCTATAGAAGGGAAAGACAAAAAAGTAAGAAAAAGGAAAGGCCATGGGGGAAGCATAATGAGAAAAATGACTATGGATGATGACGAGGGATGTGAGGAGATGACTGATGAAGGCAGAGGAATTGGACTTATGGGTGGAACAGGGACAGATCTTTCTGAATGGAGTTGAATGGGCAGACATATGAGAACAATCAGGGCTGATGTGATTTATGATCAGAGATGGGAGATGATGAGCCAGATAACCTCAGACGGCATCAGCATTTATATACACAACTTATTGCCGGTCATTAAAGGAGGGTCTTAATGTGAATCCAAAATGAATAAAAAGAATATAATAATAATAATAATATATAATCAATATAATAATCACTTTTCATTCCATTTCATGAACCTACAAAAAGCGCTATTCAGCCACGAGTTTCTGTTATAGCGGAGAATCTAGAGAATTTTTAGTTAAATCTATTCAATGGATTTTACCACATTTAGGGTAAAAATGGCAGTATGTCTCGCCGTGTGAGGGCTCACATGATGTGCAGCGAGTTTCTGGCAGTGTGCAGGGCCACGTGTGTAACGGATCTGTTTTTAGCAGCTGCAAACAGTGGGTGACGCACTCCGAAAGGGGTGTGTTCCCACCGCCCTCGCATACATTAACATGCGACTTGCAAAAATAGAGCCAACCAAGGCCATTTATACACTTGACACACCTTACATGTCACAGCATCTGCTTTATGCTCAGATCAACCTTTACACACACACACACACACACACACACACCGTTATGACTAAACAAGGGAGATGTTTTAAAGGATATTGTTCTACAAAATAAACAAGTGTTTTTAGCAGAAGTGAGAATGAGAGAGAGAGAGAAACAGAGAGAGAGAGAGAGAGAGAGAGAGAGTGAGAGAGAGTGGGAGAGAAAGAGAGAGAGAGGGAGGGAGAGAGGGAGGGTGAGAGAGAGAGAGGAGCAGAATGTTAAATCTCTGCATTATGCAGACAAGGATCAGTTTTGGCCCAGGGCTCTGAGACAATCTCTGAGGTTTTTTTTTCATAAATATCTCCCAGACTTTTCCATTCATCTCACAGATCCCCAGGAAAAAGACTCAGTGGATATATATGCCCTAATCTAACTGTTGCAGGAACGCCCCTACATGATCAATCTCTGTAGGTGTCTACACTGCTCCACTTTATTTAGACTGTCATGATCCTGGAATTTGACTCCACTATTGATACTGTAATATTAAGGTGGTTATGGCTTCATAAACATCAACTCTTTTGATTCAAAATGTCAACAGTTTTTAAACAAATCAAAATGAATCATTAATTTACAGCTTAATTCAACATGTTCAGAAGGGACTATAATTAATAATTAAAAAGTTCCTGTCCTGTAGGGTTCAAAATAAGGTACATGTCTGCATGTATTTGTTGACCCGTGGCCAGAATACAACTAAGTAATATGCATTCATCCAGCAGGGCTTTTGTTCAGCCAGAGTAGTTGGGCCCAAATATATCCCAGCGCTCATAGGGCGAAGGGGGTGAAGAAACACCCTGGAAAGATCACCAGTCTATCACAGACAGTTACATTCATGTTTACTTATAACATCTCCAGTCCACTTGTCTTTGGGCTGTGGGAGGAAACACCTGTCAGAACCCAACCAATCACAGAGGAGAATCAGCAAATCACACAGAATTTGAAATCACACAGAAACCCTCATCCAGGAATCAAACCCCTAGCAGCGCCATATCAAAACTTAATACTGAAAATATTTACTATGGTAAAGAAACACAGAAAAATCAGTGTTATGCAGCATTACAATTTGTGATATATTGAAACTAAATTAATACATTTGATCCTAAATTGAATAATCTATTGCTGGTTTCAGATACAAATGTGAGAAGAACTTGCACACAGTCAAAATGGTGTGAAAGAGTTTGTTCACCACACCTGAATCATTCAGTAAAATTATAGGTTGCTTTACCAGTGAATCTAATTTTTGTGCAAATGGAATTCTGTGAAGTGATGGAGCTCCATCTAATACCTTTGAGTCAAGGGGCTGTTTACAAATCCAGAACCAATCATCCAACATCAATACATGACCTCACTAATGCTCTTCTGGGTGAAGCAAGCAGATACTCAGTGTTTTGGCATCTAGTGCCTTCCTAGAAGAGACTTCCTAGAAGAGACTTCCTATAAGAGCCAGAAGAGTAGAGACTTTTACTGCAGAAACAGAGATAGACCCTTATAATAGACAAGCAAGTTTCTTGTTTTGAAAATATGCGCTGCTGGTTTTTTGAGCAAGCAATCACACAAGAATATTTTACTGAGGGTTTAGACCTGCTAGCCCTCTCTCTCAGAGGCAGAGAATGGAAAATATTAGTGGATTTCCACAACTACATCTGTGCCAGTGTGAATATAAAAATCATTCTGTTTTTGGAGGCATTCTGAGAGAGTAGCATAACGCTGAGTCATTAGGCCTTTGTATAAGGTCAAAACTGTCTCTTTCTGTATTTAATACACCTTCCTCCTTACAGCCAAGCCAAATCACTGTCATTCGCTGTTGTGAGTTTTGCCTTTTCTCATCATTATGACTGTCTCCCAGAAGAAGAGATGACTAGCCAGTTAATCAATTAGCTAACCCTTTTCTAAGCACCCAAATCATTACCAACGCTTTTGTAGAATCTGATATGGGCCTCTTACATTTCAGTCTATAGCATACAGTCATTTGTCACAGAAAACAGCTGTGTTTGAAATATATACCATGCTATATACTGCACACTGCATCAGCATAATGTACTGTATACTGCATGACACGTCTTTCTGTAATATACAAGAGCCAAGTGCTGAGCTAGAATGCCAGGGTGACACTACACTGCCAATGTCAGAGGGTCAGCAAATTAAACCAAGCTGAAACCCACCCCATTTTCTCTAATCCTCCAGTCACTGCTTAGCAACCCTTGCTAGCCATCCAAATATGTGCCTTGGTGACTTTTAAAAGTCTCCTGGGCTGTGTCCAGACATTTTTCTACTGTTTCGGTCCTCCTGTTTCCTTCCTACTGCTCCACTCCTACCCCAGAAAACGGGAAGTCAAGGGAAGGAGGAGAGCAGTAGGAATGGGCTGAATGAGTTGTGACTGTAAAATGGAACAGAGGATACATCTCATAAACATTAAATGATTATCGACAAACTAAGCCCAACACAATGGATCTTTTCAAAGTACACACTTAAAACTACGTCCAGGCAATCATAGTTGCTAATGATTATATTGTATATTATATATTTTTTCAAGTACACCTAAACTAATCTATGATGTCCATCCTCCTTAGGAGCTTGTTCATTCCTGGGTAGCATTCACTATGCAGCGCTGGGAGAATATATATATATATAAAGATCCCAGCATTAGATTAGTTGGTGTAGTAAATGTGTGTGGTTTCCAATAACAGCACGACTACTTTTGCCAATATTGTCAGACCATAATAGAAAGTTGAAGGAACATCACTGTTTCTGAACAGCTTTTGGACAATTTCTTGCCATTTTGGTGTTGTTTATGTTTAGGCTAAATCCAAGACTATTTAAAACACTCAGGGTTATTCAAAGCTGTTTAATCAAGCAGTCATACCCACCGAAATTACCTGCACTGATGCAGAATGCCACAAAGACGGTTCTGCCTTCATAATAGAATAATTGTCCAGTATAGCACATCATCCAGATACAGTGGGGGAAATAATTGTTTGATCCCCTGCTGAATTTGTAAGTTTGCTGAATTAGAAAAACAATGAAGAGTCTCTAATTTATGAGGTGGTTTCATATTTATGTAGTGAGATAGAATATCAACCAAAAATACAAACAAAACATGTTAAACGTTGGTTTTCCTGTCAGTGGTTTGGTTTATCAGTAAAGTCAGTAAACTTAAAATTCACGAAGGGATCAAATAATTATATCACCCACTGTATCTTTGACAAATTGGCAAAGTTCATGTTAGTTAAATTATGCTCTATACATTTCAGGTCAGTTAGAACATTCCTTTCCTATTCTACAAAAGATCAGAGAAAAATCCTGACTCAAAAACACATTGGAGCCTGCCCACTGACTTCTATTATAAGGGAGCACACTGTCTACAGATTTTCTGTCCTTTTGAAAGGTCCAAGGAAACACATCAATATCATTATCCTTAATAATAATGTGGTGCAGATTCAGCAGGCAGAGATATAAAAAACAGTGGAGTATACCTAGTACTTTAAGGTCATCAGCTGACTAAATGTGTAGGTCCTTTTTCTTTGTATTTTATCACCAGTCATAAACATTAGTCACCTGGATGTGAAAAATGAATGAAATCTAAAGAGGATTTATATTCAGAGCAAATTTACCTTCTTCCTCACCCCTGCAGCTCATTGCAGGCTAATAATGAACTGGATACAGGTTACTTTCATTTGATGAGGAAAAAATCAGCCTAATGAAACCAAATGAAAATCAATTCAAAACCTCAAGATGAGGTTTAAATATTAGTGGTAAAGACTGCACCCAATTATATAGAGAACTGTGTACATTTATTATGCTCTTTGTTAAGGAGCCTGATCTGGAAAACATACACACACACACACACACACACACACACACATACATGCACACAAACTAATCAGAATTCAGCATGGAGCGCATGTGACCCATGTTGGAAAGAAATGAGTTGGCACTTTAAAAGGAAGGCTAACAGTAAATCCTCTCAGTGAAAATACTCCCACTGTGCTGCTTTTTCCACAGTCAGGGTGAAACACTCGCAAGGCACAACAGGGCAAACAAGGATATCAGCAACAGACAGGCCAGTAATCTGGAACATTCTGATTAACTGGATTTGCTTGGAAGCCAAAGGGCAGTAACTAGCAAAATGACCATCAAAGTAACAAATGTAAACTGAGTCAGTCCATTTTTTTAAATTGCACAAAAATTCCTCTAAAAGCTCTGGATGAGTCTTTATAGAATCTATATATATTGTAAAGTATGAAAGTTTGCTATCAACTGGATGTCAGTTTTTTTCAGTCAGTGTAGTGATAGAAAGATTAATGCAGTGTTGTGACACAGGGAGCCCCTCTTAATTTCTTTCATTTAAGCATGTTTATCATTCTAAATGGTTTCAGATGTCTAATACTCATATTACAAATGTGAGAATTAATAGTATAGAAACAGAACTGGCTGTGCCTCTTTAAGCAGTAATGACTGCAACAAAATGCTTCCTAGAAATGGGGATGCTGTGGATCTGTTTAGAACAGTTTTGGGGATCATATTAGTACAGTTTAAAAATGTAGTGTGACAGCACGCACTGTCAAAATTTGTCCACCTCTCATTGTTGTAACCAGTGACAGAATCCCTAGCAACATGTTTGATCACATCGTAATAACACATACTTGAGTACCAAGTGTGATTTCAGTCAACAGTGGTGAGGTTATCGATGCGCATGACACATAGAGAGGTCAGACACAGCATTTTGTGAGGCTTTGCAAATGTTTTGTGAGGCCACAGCAAATGATGAATCAAAATATATATTTTTCTAATTTCAATTCATTTTAAATACAGTTCCCTATAATATTACTGTTTTGTAATATGTTAAATTTTTAAATAATGCGTAAGTGTTCTATATTGTTATATTAGCCATTGTTGTCTATAACTTGAGCAGTTATTGTCTTAATATTAAAATTGAAAGTAACGCAAATGACGTGATGATGATGATGATGATGATGATGATGATGCTGATGATGATGAAAGCCTTTTTTTGTCACTACACTTTTACATGCAGTGAAATTGGACCTCTTCGACCATAACAGACAATACATTTCTGGGGGATAGACAGGTCTGTCAAGAGGTAGCATGGAAAATAAGAAAACATGTAAAAACATGAGGGAAGGGACAAAGGAGATTAAAAAATTTGCTCCTCTCAGACTGTCCTTCACAGGGCAGTTTGAAAACAGAGAGAAAAAAAACACCTCAGTACAAAACACATAAAGACGAAAAACACATAATCATCAAGACATAACATTGCAAAGGGCAATGGGGTGAGGAGGGGGGTAGGGGTGAGGGTATTGGGGGTGGGGTGGGGATTAAGTCCGGCGTAAAACAGCAGCCCTCCGGTCCTGCAGCTATGACAGCGCTGGTCACAGACCCGTCCATTCTACACTGGGGGGTCAAGTATCGAAGACGTGGGGTGGGGGTAGGGTACCATGGTCTGTATGTGTGTGTGTGTGAAGTAAGCCTGTTAAAGTCGAAAGTCCACCACAGGTGTCCTTGGAACAGGGAGAAGGAATTCAGAGCGTCTCGTCATCTTGTCTCCGGGGGTTGTTTTGCTCCAGCTGTGACCTTGGCTGAGGCCCATGCTGGAAAGGGGGGTAGCCGAGAAAGAAAGATTTATTGGGTTGATTTTGGATCAATAGCTGTTACTCCAATTTCGACAACTATCTAATGTCCATCACAGGTCTCCATGGTTTATCCAATCCCGTTGCAGAGACACAAGCTTCTCCAAGATGATATCCAACTGCCCCTTAGAATTCAGAGTCTGGTTGCTTACAGCTCTGCCCAACGATTCAATCATGTCAGCCAGCTTCACGGGGCTTGGACCAGCTGTAACCGCTCTTTTTAGTTGCTGATTACCCAGAGTCCCGCATAATCCAATCAGCAGAAGCCCTGTTATCATCGTGCTGAATAGGTAGATGTCTTCAATGTCCTCCAGGGACAGAGCTGCCAGCCAAACGACGCGTCACTTCTCCCACCTGTCCATCACGTATCCAGCCGCAAACGTTCCTGCAGGACAGTTGGTTTCCCCCGAACCCGGGCTTCTCGTTGAGAAGGTGTCAAATGCATTCAGAGACCAGTTGATCAAATCCATTATTTCTGTGGAGGCACAAGGAAAATATGACAAGGCAAATGTGTGTCAAACTGCTTGACATAAAATGCCCATATCAACAGTTATCGCAGAGACTATATCAGATCAGTTATTAAGAAGTTTAATTAATTCTAAACTATCTTGAACCAGCCTGGAAAATAGTTTTTTAGCAGCCAGAGGACAGAGAAATAAAAGAAGATCTCAGTTTTAGAATCTCAGAGTTTTGTGGCACCCTTGTCTCCAAATTGTTGTCAACAAACTGTTTGGAAAGAATTCTTTTCTATCTTTCAACCACAAGCAAAATGCTGGAAGTTTGCCAGTCGCAGCTGGAAATTTCAATGGGACAGGGTGCTGTGGTCAGACTAAGCAAAACCTTTTCTCTTCCAAAGGCTCTTGCAATTTCATTTACATCCATTAGGTCGTTGGAACGCTGGCAAGATTTACGCAGCTCTGTCTGGCATGTTTTTATTAGCATTTTTTTTATGTATGATTTATTCTAAATATTCATCCTAACACAATATGTAGTATTGTATTACTTATATTTGTACTAATATTTTTCACTATTTTAACTATTTTTAACTATGGCTAGAACTAAGCAGAATGCTCGCAAACCCACCGGTAGCAAAGCAAACAGCTGGCCACGAAGGCGGCTTGTGAGAGCGCTCCGGCCACCGGCGGCCTGAAGAAACTTTAAGGTCACAAGACCGACACCGTGGCCCTGAGAGAGACCTGCTGTTACCAAAAATCCATGGACCTGCCAATCAGCGAGCTGCCAAGCCTGGTCTTTAGGACTGACCTCCTCTGTCGTGGCCCTGCAGGGAGCCAGTGAGGCTACTTGGGGGATCTGTTCAGCCAGGCTTACTTGGGGGATCTGTTCAGCCGGACTTACTTGGGGGATCTGATCAGCCAGGCTTACTTGGGGAATCTGTTCAGCCAGGCTTACTTGGGGGATCTGATCAGCCAGGCTTACTTGGGTGATCTGTTCAGCCAGGTTTACTTGGTGAATCTGTTCAGCCAGACTTACTTGGGGGATCTGTTCAGGCAGGCTTACTTGGGGGATCTGTTCAGCCAGGCTTACTTGGGGGATCTGTTCAGCCAGGCTTACTTGGTGAATCTGTTCAGCCAGGCTTACTTGGGGGATCTGTTCAGCCAGGCTTACTTGGGGGATCTGTTCAGCCAGGTTTACTTGGTGAAGCTGTTCAACCAGACTTACTTGGGGGATCTGATCAGCCAGGCTTACTTACTAACTGTGCTTAAGGTCCCCAATCTGAGGAGAACACTGTCTGCTTTGGAAAGGATGTAATACATATATTTACAATATAATTTACTCTTAACATTATTATAATCTCTTTTTAATTTAATGTATATATTCTTTCATTGTATTACTTCTGTAAAGGGACCTTGAGAATCATGAAACGTGCTTATAAATTAAATGTATTATTATTATGTTTGTACCTCTGAATATCATGTCATAAGTATGCCCGAGTATATATATATATATGTGTGTGTGTGTGTGTGTGTGTGTGTATGTTTGTTCATGTGTGCCACCATGTAAGGATGTGCATGTGCGCTTATAGGTGTGCCCCTGTGGCTATATATGTACTATGTGGTTGAGTGGGTGGATGAGTGAGTGTGTGTGTGTGTTTGTAGAAGTGTGAGTAAAAAAGCATGTGCACATGCTCATATAGGTCTGTGCCTGTGCCTATATGTGTACATGTGTATACATGATTAAGTGGGTGAGTGAATGAGAGATTGAGTGTGGACAATGGTAATGATGGTGTTAATACAATCCTTGGGCAGGCTGGTGACGGAGTACATAATGATGTGTGACCCGGGCTGACAAGGGAACGGGAGAGGATGAAGGTCAACAGTGAAGGGATGGTTTGGATTTTTGGCATGGCACATACTGTACACACCTGAATTAACTCCCAGACATCTTTGGCCATATTGGGCCATCAGAGGGCTTGTTGAAGGACAGGGTCCTTTTGGTGCCCAGGTGACCAGCCAGAGTGGACAACTGACCCAAGTGAAAAGCTTTCGGCCAAGATTTGACAGAACAAAGAGTCATCCAGTGGGGTGCCTGCTGGTGAGGGCACCAAGGCCTGCCCCAGGTGGACTCGATCTTCTTATTTCCAGCGGAGAGGTGAGATGATGATATGTAAAAGGCACGGGTGATGGCGAGGAGCTGAATGCTTTCCTTATAGTTGTTGATGTTGATGGCCAAGTGCTGACCATCACTGGTGGTGATGATTATCTGCTGGACAGGTAAATGGGGGAGGCACAATAGATGCAGAGGCCTTCCCGATGTCATCTAGCCTTCTCCTCTGGGTTCAGAGGTTTGTTCGATGGAGGGAGGTGGAGGTACTGGTTCAGGGGTGATACTGGACCGAGGCCAGGGCGTCACTAGTGGCAGGGTTCGAGGGGCTGGCTTCAGGTGAGAGTTCTTCCTTCAGTCATTGGGCCAACCCTTTGTAGAAGGCTGTTTGGACGAAAGGACACCCACAGGTGGTCTGCACGGCCAGTGTGGGAAATTCGGCTGCAGTGGCTCACTGAACGTTTTATCTGCCACAGATGGTACAGAAGGGAGTCAGTCTCTACCTTGCTGTCTGGGTTTTAAAGGCAGCCCTGAGCTGGTGGGTGAACTCAGAGTTGGAGTGAGCACAGCTTTGCTCTCAGAAACGCCATGGTCCACACCACTGCCTGCCCAATGAGGAGTGAGTTTAGAAGTGCGATGAGGCTCCTGTCTATGGTGTAGCAACTTGGCTGGAACACAAAAATCAGATTTAGGTTAATAAGAAATATATTGCACTTCTGGTCTGTTCAGTTCCATTAGTCAGGACGTGACATTTTGGGCTCTGTGGCTGAAGGAGTGAGGGGACCGGACCACAAGCCCTGAATCACCGGCTAGGTCCTGATGGGCCTCCTGCACATGTGACTGGTGTGCATGTAATGGACTTTATATATTTGATATATATTTTTTCTATATTTTGGGTATTTGGGTATCAATAATTCAGAAAGGCATGAATGAAGCATGATAGTGGCAGGTTCACAGTTCAGTCACAGATCACTTTGTCTGTGGAGGCCTTTCTCCAGCATAGGAAAAAGTATGTGTCTGACAAAGATTAAAAAAAGAAGGAAACACGAAAATGAATTACCAATCAACCCATGTACACCTTTTGATGGAAACTTTCAAATGCTTTTTGAGAAGTAAAAATAATGTGGGTAAAAACTGGAAAATGAACATTTAATGTCATGGTGTGTGCCATATGCCATCTGTTGTTTTCAGTTATACCTCATGTCTTCAGGGAGGATGAATTACAACATTGATAAGAAATCTGTTCCCGCTGTTCACAATTAAATCAAGCCATTTAGCTGTGTCTTATTCACAGCAGAATTAGAAGATAATTTTTGTTTCTCCATTATAAACTGCTTTAAAGCAACAGCACATGGAAATGTAGAATGAAACAGGGTCACTGTCTGTGTGTCTGTGTGTTTCAGAGCCAAAGGCAAGCCTGACACCAGCAAAACAGTGACCCACTTACCTGCTTTGGGAATATTGTTCCTCTTTAAAAATGAGGCTTGCAGTGTGTGCATGTTTTTGTATTTTGGCATAAAGATAAAAATACAGTTTCATTATTATGATAAATTGTGCCACAATAAGCTTTTCTATGCATTTTGTGAGCTTTGTCATTAAAAAAAAAACACTAAAAACATTTAAATGAAAAAAAGCATACCCTGCCATGTGAAATGACACAGCTATCATGAAGAACATTAAACCAGTGTGGAGCACAGTATTCTTGAACAGTGTATTAGAATATTCCTTCAAATTTACACTGTTCAAGAAGGTCCATCTAAGTTCTGAGTCTAAGCTCGCAGTGTTCTAGAATCGCTCTCAACTCACACCGTTCTAGAATATACAGTTGAGTTTGCAGTCTTTCGAAATTTGTGTCATCTTACAGTGTTCTAAAATCTGTCTCAACGCACATTGCTCCAGGACATGCACCCCCAAAAAATGCATCTCAGTTCATCCTAATCTAGAATGTGCGATGCAATTTCAATGTTCTGGAATCTGTCCCACCTCTGAGGTACACTTTAGCAAGGTACCGTCCCCACACACTGCTCCCCAGGTGCTGTGATCCTGGGTGCCTGCTGCTTCCTTTGGTGAGTGGATTACATGCAGAGCACAATTTCACACAATGAGCTGTGGTGTGTTAACATATAACACATTTACACTATTAACTCTCCACCTTAGACATCGCCTTAGCCTTTTCTTCTCCATTCACACTGGTTTTTGTAAACATTCTGATACAACTGAGGAGGCGATCTGACATAAAGGTTTTTTGTTTATTGTTTAAAGGTAACATTATGTATGTTAATCATAGATCAGACTGAATGGAGGAAGAAGATGCACTCCAGGGTAACATACATCCAAATTAATGTGTCTCCTAAAATAAGCCTAATTAGTGTTAATTTATCACACTTGCAGCATCTTTGTTTAGCCTTGTCTTTCCTACGATTCTGATGCACAGTAACTCAACACCTGCACACCCCAGCTCACCGAACTGCGGAGTGAGTCAGAAGATTGATCAGATACACATTTACCTCAGAAGACGTCTGCCATCCATTAACTCACCCTTACACAAACCCATTCATGCATACACACACACACACACACCTCTAAGCCTCTTTTACTTTTCTGACCCAGTTTCCCCAGTAGGGTCATTCATTCATGTTGATGTCAGTGTTTGGAAAGCTTGAGAGCAAGGAATAATAATGTTTAAAATATATCAGGTAGCAGCAAATAATACTGTAAAAGGTCTCCTCTCTCTCTCTCTCTCTCTCTCTCTCTCTCTCTCTATCTCTCTCTCTCTCTCTCTCTCTCTCTCCCCCCC
>JBBMFX010557200.1:0-16223 GCA_037832545.1 Rhabdalestes septentrionalis
TATCACACATTTAGACTGATTTGTGAACAATGTTTGAGAGAAATGGTGATATTGTGTATCTGGAATGAATTTTAGATCTTTAAATCCATCTCATGAAAAATCGGAGCAGGAACAAAGGTGTTGCGTTTATATTTTTGGTGAGTGTATATAGAACAGAGTAATTGTCCTGAACCAGATTAATTAAATGTATTTAAAATCCTTTGGAAACATGTTATGTTGACATTCTGCAAATTAATATTAATTAACCATGTTTCAAGACCATTTTGGAGGTTTAAACCACTTTGAGCCGGGTAATATCAACTTCAATATCAAACTCGCACTTTACAGCAGACATCCCACAATGTGGGGAAAAAAGAAAATATTCTGGCCCAAATTAATTTATTACATATAATACCAAATGGACATATGGTGCAAAATGCTGCAATAAAAGGAATAAGACGCCAGAATTCCAAGTTAATTTTTGAGATTTAAACCACTTTGAGCCAGGATAATATTCACTTGCCAGTATACAGCAGACATCCCAGTATGCGAAAAAAAGGCCCCAACTGATTTAATACTTGTAATATCAAATGGAAACACAGTGCAATAACTCTCATAGATGTGAATGAGAGTCCAGGTTTCCAAGTCCACTTTGAAGGTCTAATCCAGTTTGGGTCAGGCAAATATTAACTTCCCAGTATACAACAGACATCCCTCTATAAGTAAAAAGTGAAATTCATCCGACCCAAACTGATTTAATACTTGTAATATCAAATGGGAACATTGTGCAATAACTCATGAGTAAGAAGCCAGGTTTCCAAGTCCACTTTGGGCCAAGCAAATATTAACTTCCCAGTACAAAATAGACATCCCACTATGAGGTAAAAGTAAAATTGTTCTGGCCCAAACTGATTTAATGTTTATAATATCGAATGGAAACACAGTGCAATGTACTGCAATAAAGGGACTAAGAAGCCAGATTTCCATGTTCATTTTGGAGGTTTAAACCATTTTGGGCCAGGCAAACATCAACCTCCCACCATACAGCAGACATCCCACTATGATGAGAAAGTGGAATTGATCCGGCCCAAACCGATGTAATACTTCTATCAAATGGAAGCTTTGTGCAAAAACTCTCACTGATGTGCGTAAGAAGCCAGTACACAGGAATTCCCACTTTGAGGAAAAAGTGGAATAGTTCTGGCCCAAACTGATTTAACAGCTTTAATACCTTTAATGGAAGCCTGTCATATCGGGCAATTGTTCTCATTGATGTGAATAAGAAACCAATTTTCCACGTTCACTGTGGAGGTTTGAACCACTTTGTCAACAGAAAAATATAAACAGCAAATATTCCACTGTGGGGGAAAGGAGAAATTTTCCTGAACCAGATTCAATGAATAGTTTTGTTGTCTTAAGGAATTTTGGCCTGTTAAGATATTGTGTGTCTGTTTTAATAGAAGCCTTAAATAAATAAAATAAAGTGAAGTAGGTAAAAAGTGAATATACTTAGACGCAAGTGTTTAATAACAATGGAGCTATAAAACTATTTTCTCTTCAAGCGTATTTTGAGTCCCCATTTATTTGTTGTATAGTAACAATGAGACGCCAGTAGGTGGCATTTTTGACTCATTTTCTCAAAATGAAGACACACACACACACACACATATATATACAGTCGTGGTCAAAAGTTTACATACACTTGTAAAGGACATCATATAATGGCTCTACTGACTGTCCCATTATTTCTAAAACTCTGATTTTTCTCCCATTGAGTGATTGGAACAGATTCTTCTTTGTCACAAAAACATTCACGATGTTTGGTTCTTTTATGACTTTATTATGGGTTAACAGAAAAAAAGTGATCACATCTGCTGGGTCAAAAATATACATACAGCAACATGAATTAGCAATTTTAGTGAATTAGAAAGTTGTCAGTGAACTGAGCTTCACAGCATGGCCTCTTAACTTCTTGTGAGTGATTATGAGTGACTACAGCTGGTGACTTCTCTTAGGCCAGTTAAATAGGGCTCATTGGATACACAGACCACCTCACGCACTACTTCATGGTTAAAACGTTTTATTACATTTATGAGACGTGAAGAATGTATTTTGCGCAGCTCCCGTGAACACTCCTCCGAATAATGTGGCGAATTAGAAGCTAACTTCAGCCTCGTCCGGCTCGGGACAGCCACACGAGCTCCCTCTTCAACGGGAGGGAGGCAAAACAAGTCCCTCAAAACAACGGCAGAGCAGTTAACAGGTAAATTCACAGTATCACTGCCTTTAGAGCATTTAGCTTAATCTAAAAACAGGCCAAAATGGAGCACACATGCAGCACGTCCACTCTCTCCGCTCACTCCACTCCTCTGCCCGCCAGCGGGGAGACAAAACCGCTGGGAAATTCTGGGAAATTGCGTGAACATTCACACAACAAATGTTAAACAGTACAATATTACATACAGACACTGAAATCACTATATACACACAATTTCATCTACATTTTTAAAGGTTCCTACATATATATACACACACACATATATATATATATATATGTATATATATACATATATATACAATATATAAAATATATATATACACACACACATATGTATATTAGGGGTGAGCAGAGCGGCCACTATTTGTATCTGTATTTGTTTTTGTTAAAATGGAAAATTGTTCATATTCGTATTTGTATTCGGGTAAAATTCATACTGCAGCACGCGAACAAGGTCAGAATCTCCTCCTGAACTTGAGCGTGTGATGGGCGGAGGGGGAGGGAGACGGAATATCTAAAAGTGAAAGTGATCAATCGGCCACACCTGAACACACCACTGCACACAGTGTGAACAGCACCAAATTCGTCCTGTGTATTTAAACCCATTCACCAAGTGAAACAGGGGCGCCATGAATTCTGCACCCGTGTGGAGAAGTGTGTGGAGACGGTCTCGGGGAGCGGTGTGTGGGGAGCGGTGTGTGGGAACGATACTTACTCGGGGTACCTTGCATTCTGTCCCAATGCAGGTTGAGTGTTATACAAACGTGGCAGGACCTACAGCTGGGGGCAGCAAAATTAGGTTTGCTACCGTATGAATTCCATTTCTAGTTTTGTATGTTCCAATTTAAAGAGGTATAGCTATCACGGTATTATCATATCTGTAATACTAAATATTATAAAATTAAACACAGGTGGCAACATTTTTAAATGTATTTTCGAGCGGGAGACGTTTGTCCCAGTAAAGGTGAGGCTAGAAATTAGGTAGTAGCTCTTGCAGACCAGGAGGTGGCAGCAACTCAGTGAGGGTGGTTCCTGGAGCAGAAGATCTGGAGAAGAAGGTCTGATCAGCTGTCCACGTCTCAGTGTTGGAGGACAGGAGCTGCGTTATTGAGAGTAAGGTTTTCTTTGCATTCTTCACGTTTTTAGTTTTGTCTGTGATAACTATATTCTGGAGAAGGGTGGAAGCGTGTGAGCAAACACAGATGTTTCATCCAGGGCCTTCACCCAGACCTGACTGGTGTCAGCGCATGCATCCACTTCTGTTTAGCGTTTTCTCTTTTCATTGAGCTATAGTGGGGCTTTAACTCGCTGTCTGTATATAGGAGCAGTTTTTTCTTTGCCAGATTGATGCCAGAACTTGGTCACTTTTGCGACTTAACGGTCATTTTTATACAAAATGTAAAGATTTTAACGGTTTTTTGTCTGTAATCAGATCATCAGATAATTGGGTGATCAGTTTATGCAAGTGTGACACATATTACTACTACTATTATTATTATTATTATTATTATTATTATTATTATTGTTATTGTTTTATTAATAACCAACATAGAAAGATATTGTGGAAAACATGGACTATGGGGTCAGGACATCTAAGACGGCGCTGAAAATCTGGAGGGTCACCTGGTGGTTAGGGAGTTGCCCCTGTGGCCAGAGGCTTGTTAGTTCGAATCCCAAGACTGCTAGTGGCAATATGAAAATGTGACTTTTGGAAAGAGAGAAAAGAGAAAGAAAAAAGAAAATAAATGTAAAAGAGGATAAAAGTAAAAGAGTATTGAAAGAACCAGTTGAACATATTCTGCAATTTCATTTGTTAAACTGTTGAGACGTGCAGATTGGAAAGAGCACGAGCCTCATAGTAAATTATTGAAAAAGAGAAAAAATAGTGGGAGGAAAGAAAAGGAAAAAAACAATTTATCACCTGATAGTTGCCAAGTATTTGCCACTCGGCTCGATTACTGTAATGGTCTTTACGTCGGGGTAGGTGCCTCCTATATTACTCCGCTTCAAAGGGTGCAAAATGCGGCTGCGCGTCTTCTGAGTGGCACACGTAAATATGAGCACATCTCTCCTGCTTTAGTTAGGCTCCACTGGTTACCTGTACAGTCTAGGATTCATTAAAAAATTCTTCTATTTGCTTTTAAAGCTATAAATAGTCTTGCCCCTCCCTTTCTCTCTGAGCTGTTACAGCCCTACACTCCCTCCCGGTCTCTCAGATCAGCTGACCAGCTGTACCTGAGGGTGCCTTTAACTAAGCAGAAGCTTAAAGGGGACCGTGCGTTTACTGTTGCAGCTCCTAGAATGTGGAATGACCTGCCCTTGTATGTTAGACAGGCGTCTTCAGTGTCTTTTTGCTTTGGCTTTCGATCCCCTGTGAGATGTTGTTTGTACTTGATTGTTTATCATGTTATTTATTAACTTTTTATAATTGTAATTGTTTTATTTTTCTCTGTATAGCACTTTGGTTCCTTGTGGTTGTTTTAAATGCTTTATAAATAAAGTTGGTATGGTATGGTAGTAGAGGCAAGGTGTGGTTTCTTGGTCACGATAAGGTTGACATACAGCTAATCCACAATGATGATCACACGTGAACCTTCATTGATGAGACATTTTCTAAAGGGACACAGGACTCTACGCCACCGTGAGATCACCTTGGGGGACAAATAAAATGACTAAAAGAATACATCTGTTACAAAACTATGAAAATATATATTAAAATATTAAAAAGTATTAAAACAATGCACTATAAAAAATAACATTTGAAATGAAAGCTTTTATTTGACCCCACTTATGGATAGCCTAAAAGCAAGATGGCTGAAATAGAGGTCTGCGTGGGACTGATTTTTCATCCCGCTCCCGCAAAAATGTGTAATATTTACCCCCGCTCCCGCCCATATCTGTCCTGGTTCGTCCCGCTCCCGCCCGCTGAATCCCGCAGGCGAGGCTGGTGGAGTAAAGGTTGGGCCAAAAATACCGACACATTTTAAATTTCAAAGCAAATTTCCCTTTTGTGGGTCTAATAAAGTTTTATGTTATCTTAAACTTGTTGCATTTCATGATGTGCTTTATATAGTGCCTTTCAATTTCTCTTCTAGGAATGAAAGACATGCTGGTGCAGTTTTCTGCTCTGTGTCTGCCCTCCTACACAGCTTAAATTCACAAACGCATCAGGAGGTGCCAGCGATAAAATAAGACGCCACACTGCTGAAATCGGGACAGGACATATGAGGATATGGCATCCGGTAAAAGCTCTCATACGTTCACAAATAACACATTAGTGAGACGAGCACAGAGAACTAAAGGTCCCTGTAGAATTCACATCTGCTCAGACTGTGGGAGGAGTTTCAATCATCAGAGTCATCTCCAACTACACCAGCGCATTCACACAGGAGAGAAACCGCATCAGTGTACAGAATGTGGGAAAAGCTTTAACCGACAGAGTACCCTTAAAACCCACCAACGCATTCATACAGGAGAGAAACCGTTTGTCTGCTGTAGGTGTGGAAAGAGTTTTAATCGACAGAGTACCCTCAAAACCCACCAGCACATTCACACGGGCGAGAAACCGTATCAGTGCCCCGAGTGTGGAAAGAGCTTTAGTGTACTGACCAATCTCAAGAGACACCGGCGAATTCATGGAGGAGAGAAGCCACCTGACTCCTCCCAGTGTGAGAAGAGTTTTAGTCAAATGAGCGCACTGCAACTTCACCAGCTCGTTCACACTGGAGAGAAACCGTATCGCTGCTCAGAATGTGGAGAGAGATACAATCTACGGAGTCATCTCCAACTTCACCAGCGCATTCACACCGGAGAGAAACCGTATCGCTGTACAGACTGTGGTAATGATTTCCGTTATCTGAGCAGTGTAAAGACCCATACGTGTATTAAGAAGGAAGAAGAAACCTATGACATTTGTGTGGCAGTTCAGTAAACATAGTTTTCAGGCAGTGGTTTTTAGGGTGGAATGAATGATGTAACCTTGATTTTGCCATTTGTATGTTTAAATAACAGTGAAGGGGCAAATTTTATTAGGCGGAAGAGGGAGGGGAAATGTGTTATATAACATACATAGGTGTTATTTTTGGGTAATTACATTTTTGTGCCCAACCTAAGGTTTCATATCAAAGTCAGATGATGTTTTAAAGTTACCACGTTTCAAATGAAGATTGCAGAGAAACAAGAATTTAGTCATTTACATTTTTTAAAAGATTAGAGAGAGTACCCTTAAAACCCACCAACGCATTCACACAGGAGAGAAACCGTATCAGTGCCCCGAGATTTGTACTGAATGTACAGCCTCTAGGACCTATAAGGTAAAGAATGTCCATTTGAAATTCCAATCCCAAATAGATTTTTTAAACCACATTTAACTGATGCTTATATTTAAACCTTCCTTCACTTTTTTTTAAAAGCCTGGGGTTTCAACTATAAGTTGAATTGTTCCTCTACTGTTTACAAGAAGAATTTAGAGGAATCTGAGGCTGGTTTCAGAAGATCTAGATACAGTTGAATGTAATTTGGGGCATAAATGAACCCTAAAAGATAGAATAGACATCTCTAAAGACATTTTGCAGGATTTGTACATTTATTATCCTTTATATTGATCACCCTTTAATCGTTTGACTGTTGATGTTTTTGTGACCATATTGGTTATTTTATTCTTGAAATAAGTAGCAATAACAATCGATGATGTTAGACCAAAGAGTAGCTGAGGAAACGAAAAAGTAGACTGGACCAAATTGTCCTCCTTTGTTGAGGAGTGTATTAAGGAGTTGCTAGCTGAAGTACTGGAGGAACTCACTGTAAACAAGGCATTTTACTATTGATTCCAATTTAAAAAATATTAACTAGTCAAATAAAATCAGTATTATTATTGCACTGACGATATCTAAAATATTCTCAGTACATTATGCTGGTTTGCAAACAGGTATGAGGAGCCACCATCTGGTGATAGTATCACAATAATTAGTTATAGTGACATTATTCACCACAGAAATATCATATGGCCCAACCTGACCATTGTTTAGGAGATTAACAGTGCTGAAAAAAACGAAAAAACTTTTACACGGAGCCTAGACCTAAAGCAATGTAGTGTGAGGGTCACTGATATGCCCAAATCTTTAGGTTTGTTTTTATGGTATTTTGGTACTTAGAACTCTTTTGTCTCACCTTTTATTGCTGGTATACTTTTTCACTTTGAGTTGCTTTGAATGACCTGTGTGCTGTTTAAATAAACCCATCCCACTTCAGCTCTTTTCTTTATTCTTGACTTTATATAGTATAGTATAGTATAGTATAGTATAGTATGAAAATACACTATATAAATAATATAAAAATATAGATATTTGTGTGCAACTGTGAAGAAAAAGAAGAAAACACTGTTGAAAGGTTTACAGTACAACCAAGGGCTGGGATCACGTGGCTGCAGTGAAGCCCGGGCCGTCCAGGAGGTGGCGCTGCTTCTAGACCTGCGGTTCTCCAAGCCCACTGTCAAAACAACATCTCAGAGGTGGTTCCGTGGTGCTAGGTGGCGACAAGCTGGAGCTACAGTCTTTAAAGTAAGATGTCCAAAATTCGAGTTCCTTTGAGACTTCTTTGAAAAGTAGCGGTTCGAATGATCAGTTTTGCAAAGCAGGAGCACGTGAGGTCCAACACAGGAGTTAGGGTAACCCAACAGGCTAATGCTAATGCTAGCACTAGTTTATATCTGTGCATTTTGGTGGAAACGTCTTGCAGAAACCGAACATTTAATGTAAGACTCTGATCTAGAGGAGGTTTCATACTGGGTGAGATCATCTTTATAACCTTTACCAAGTTCGGCCAGGCTTGCCATGGCTTTTGTGTGCGGGATGTTTTTCTCTGATTTGTCTTAATTTCTAGTGATTCTTAATGCATGTTAAATGGCAGTGATATATCTGTGGGTACAAGTGATAGATAGTTCAGCAATAATGTGTCATGAAACGTATTGTTGTAAATGAAAAAAATTTACTTCCATGAATTGAAGTAATAATATTTTTGGATGGTGGGAAAGACACATAGGACCTAAAATAGTGTGAATAAGAAACCTCATGATTTTTTTGTTGTTGTGAGGAGTGGACCTTGGTGTTGTACTTTGGTAGGTCAGACACAAAAGCCCTAGTTGATAATGCTGTGGTGTTTTACATAGGGTAGTATAAATAATAGTCTTTTAGCATTAAGAATTTACACTGAATATCGTTCTACCATATTATGAATGATACAGTGGTTTCTGATCCCCATAGTTATTGCGCATTGTGTAAGGTTATATTGAAGAAAATAACCAAATAAAAACATGGGAGCTCAGGGGTATTACTAGACTGTTAGCTTTCTTTGTGAATAAGTTTTGTCTCACGATTAAAACAAAATAATGCTAAGATTTTGAATTGAGTGTTGAATAATGATTTTCGTATTCTTTTCCAGAAAAGAACAACATGCCATTGTAAGACGTCTACTTCCAGTTTCTACCTTCCTTGGTAGTTTCAATATGTCTTTGCAAATATGTCAGATGCTTGTGAGAGGGATACCCTGAACTGCTGAAATCAGAAGAGAAGAAATCTAGCAAATGACATCTATAAGTAGCTCAAGTAGCCAACAAACATCATCTGTGATGCTCCACACGAATGCAACCTACAGACGAATGCAGAAAACTGAAAGCAGCGAGCGAGTTTACCACTGTGCTGAGTGTGGGAAGACTTTTAATCAGATGAGTAATCTCCAGCTCCACCAGCGCATCCACACTGGGGAGAAGCCATTTCGGTGTTCTGAGTGTGGGAAGAGATTTAATCAACACAGTAACCTCAAAGCGCACCAGCGCATCCACACAGGGGAGAAGCCGTATTACTGCTCTGAGTGTGGGACCAGTTTTACTCTTCAGAGTAATCTCCAAACCCACCAGCGCATTCACACTGGAGAGAATCCGTATCAGTGCTCTGACTGCGGGAAGAGTTTCAATCAAAAGATCAGTCTCCAAACTCACCGGCGCATTCACACCGGAGAGAGACCGTACCACTGCTCAGAGTGCGGGATGAGTTTTAACCAACAGGGCAACCTGCAGCTGCACCAGCGCATCCACACAGGAGAGAAACCGTATTACTGCTCCGAGTGCAGCAAGAGCTTCAGGCATTCAAGTACTTTAAAGAGACACAAATGCATTAAAAGAGAGGCTGAAATCTATGATATCTGTGTGTCTGTTTAATAATTCCACTCAAAAATGTTAAATTGTTGTACCTAGAACCTCTCTCGAAGCCCTTCAAACATGTCATATGATTAGTCCGTCTAACCTCTTTGGCATTTATAGTTATGTTAATTTTCCAAAAGCTGTGGTGCAATCATCCATCTTTTATTTTGAAATCAATTGTATGTGATGTCACACTTTAGGCAGGAGGACAGGCACCCTTGGAAATTTCTAGCACATTTCTGTTTGGAATAGAGGCTATGCCATGATGTCACTTTCTCACTCAACAATGCCCCACGTTAGTAGAGGAGAAACTGCGAAACGAGGAGTAAATTCAAATGATTATCTTCTGAAAATAAAAGTGATCCTTACAACTTACCAGACGATGAGTGCTCTGTGGATCTGACGGGGCAAGGAATCGGCTTTCCTGATATTTAACTGTACCTGATTTTAACTTTAAACATTTTTAAATACACAAACAAAGCCTG
Source organism: Rhabdalestes septentrionalis (assembly GCA_037832545.1). Lineage (NCBI taxonomy): Eukaryota > Metazoa > Chordata > Actinopteri > Characiformes > Alestidae > Rhabdalestes > Rhabdalestes septentrionalis. The sequence goes on from JBBMFX010557200.1 coordinate 9,938, forward strand.
AATACCTTGATTCCCGTGTGCAAAGTCTTTGGACCGCTGGTTCTTTGTTTTTAGGATTACTTTCGAGTCCATCCTATTTAAAATTGAAGCAGATAATAGTTTGTTTCTTCTGGTTTTGCGGTTTCCCGTAATCTTACTGAATTGGAGTGATCCAGTTGCTTCCATTTACTTACCTTTCAGAGATCTGTAAAGAGGTAGCTCAGATTTCTTGTTGAATTTATTTATATACCCAAGTACAGTTCAGCTTTTCAATTTTAGTTATTTTCTTTCAAAGATAGTGGACATAACGTCGACTCAAACACATGCATCAATCTGGAACTGATCAGGTGTGTTTGAGCAGGAAAATCCTTAACCTGCTGGACACTAGCCCTTCAGGGTCAGAACTGGGTCCCCCTACTATAGGACAAGTTCTTTTCCTTTTTTTTGGCCAAACGACAGGATGGAAGTCATTCATATGGGAAAATTGAGGCTCATTTGTACACCAGTGTACTTATTGTACAAAGGAACCTAAGACCACATTTAAAATGATTTTTCCACCATTGTATTCCTTTTTGTTATTTGTCAAATGATGGTTTATAACTGTATGCACAGCAATATCAGTTAAAAACAGTCTGTTTTCCATTCTAAGTACTTTTTTCCATTTAATCAATACAGATACTAATTTTATCAATGGGTGTAATGAAAATAAAACGCTACAGTTTGTGTCAGAACAGACAACAGTGTGGCTGAATATCTGATTTGATCATTCTCCTTCAGTCCTCAGTCCTGGATGTTATCACTGTAGTTAATGTTGCCTCCTGGGAAAATATAACAAGTGACTGAAACAGCAGATCTAGGAACATGATTCCAGAACTGCTAAGCGACCAGGCTTTCCGTCGAACGTGGACCAACTGTCCATAAATCCCACATTATTTTCCGAGCACCACCTGGACATCCAGCAATTCCGTGCCCAAAGCCTCGGTCGCGCCGCAGTGGGACGGGCCAGAGCATACTGCTGCGTCAGACAAAGTCTGGGCTAATTGGCACCTCTTAAACCCTCTGTTACATTCATTATGAAAACCTGAGTCAAGATGTTGTTGGTGTTTTTACACTTCTCAGGGTGTGAAAAAAGTTCTGATTTTAATTAGATGAAATGTCCACAACAGTGGAGTACAAGCACTTAAGCACTCAACACAAAATAGAATGAACTTATAGGGAGAATTATTCAGACTGAGTTTAATCAAAAATACATACCTAACATTTCATTTTTAAAACCACTTTAAGATTCTGTCACCTACACGCTGCACACACTCCACTATTTTGATAGCCGACTAGTCATCGATTATTTTTGCGATTAGTCGACTAATCGGGCAGTGCGTACATATGAGAAAACGTACAGCTTATCACACAAGCCTGCAGCTGCTCTTATATAACATCATTATCCCACAGCTTGGAAATTTTAATGTATGTGCCAACTAAAAATTTAAAAAGATGATGGCTTATTAAAGTTTTAATAAAATTTGCAACTTGTAGCAACAAACAATTCTTTAACTGTAGCATAAAGTGCTACAGTAAATTTACAGTCCACATATTATTTGGACCCATTTACTCCAGCAATATTATATGAAGTTTTGGTCACACAGGAATGTAACAAAAGTGCACTTTGTGCTCAGTGCTCACAACTATATTCACATTTAATGCACTCTGACTGTATATAGTCCCAAATCCACACAAGACTCTTCATAGCCAGGAAAGCTTTTCTACACGTCCTGGAGCAAGAAGGTCCGTTCCGCTCTGTGTTTCTTATTCAAACTCGACATCACACACGACATGTGTGCTCATTATTGTTTACAGCTAGTAATATAATAAGCTTAGTGTTAATGCTAATGTTTGCAGCTCACTGGCAAATAAGCTTCCCAAGACAACCGTCCCACTTCGGCATCAGAAATTTAATCAGCCGCAAAGCGTTTCCTTTTCAGATCCTGCATCATCGTCGTACTGCCATGGAAGGCAAGTTCCATTTTGCATTCCATGTTCTCTTTCATTTACTTAAAATGCTCTCAGGGCGTGTTGTGGACAACATCCATGAAGTGGTACAGAAATGATGTTTCCTCCTTCCTCTCAGCACCCTTCAGATGCCTGAAGCACTATCCACACAGTGAGCTGAAATACGGCTTATCTCCTGTGTGGATGCGCTGGTGCGACTGGAGTCCACTCTGTAGAGCAAAACCCTTCCCACAGTCCGAGCAGTGATACGGCTTCTCTCCCGTGTGAAGCCGCTGGTGTGTCTGGAGGTTGACCAGTTGATGAAAACTCTTCCCACACTCTGGGCAGCTGTACGGCTTCTCTCCCGTGTGAATGCGCTGGTGGGCTTCGAGATTGCTCTGTCGATTTAAAGTCTTTCCACACTCTGAGCAGCGGCACGTTCCCTCCTCGTTTTCATTATTCTGCAATTTTCTATCAAGTGTTTTAGTCTGGAGAGAACCAGAGGACAGTTGCTGGGTACCAGGACGCCTTCCAGATGCCATATTCTCATATACAGCCTCTGTTGGGTGTCTGAGGACGTAAATGTAGGGTGGTAGGGGGACACTTGGAGCAGAAGAAGACTTGCACCAGAAGATCATTCATTTCTGGAATTTCATTACAGAAACAAGATTAAAAACTCAGAGCAAAATGCATTAAAAGTATGAAAATCTTGTTAGTCCGGAATATGCTGAGACATTAAGATAAAAGACAAAAACACTGGCCTTAATTTATCAGTGAAAGCACTGTGCCAACCGAGAGCTGAAGTACTGCTTGTTCAAGGTTGCAACACTCACCGCCAGCTCCCAACAACTTTGCAGTATTGGAAAACAAAACTGTTCATCAGAATATTCATGGACTGGATTTTCTTCACCAAGAAACCACTAGCAAACCTAAGATCACTGTATGGATGTGTAAGAGTCCTCAGATAACTTTATTAATCCCAAGGGAAGTTCTTGTCTCATAGACTGTGCTCAGTGCAACAAGAAAATAACACAATAGAAAAAAAAAGAGACAATAATAATATTGCAACACAATGACAAGGTAAGTGTCAAAAACAACACTAACACTGACATTGCAGTGTGTGAGGAATTACCATCAAATCAGCTCTGTATGATCTCTGTGTGACTAAGTGTTGATGCAAGCACAGTAGCCAATAAGCAGCAAGGTGAAATAAATAACTTTCTTGGATTGGCTACTTTCAAACCTCTCGCCTTTGAGTACAGCGAGGTTTCACTATACCAATTCACCTTCCTTTGTGTTTCTCTCCACAGGACCAAGAATTTAATAATTATTTTTTAATGGAAACGTAGCTGAATTTACATTAATATTTATGTTAAAAGATTAATTATATTTTTCTTAATAATTTAGCACTTCAATGTATACAAATTTATGTATTGTCACGAAAAAAAGGCTGTAACGTCACGGCCTTGTCCGCCACGCCCCCTCTGAGGGGTCTATGTTTAGGCACAGAGCTTAGCAACCCAGTGAAGGGGGCGTGGCGGAGGAGGCCCAGACATCACAAAAGTAAATTTATTACAAATAAGAATTAACTCAAGCAATAGCGTTCTTATTACTAGCGTTCCTTTTACTCAACTGTTTTCAAATGCCATTAACTAATTATGATACTTGAATTTTACTTGGTTTCAGTTGTGATTATTTGCTTGCACACCACTTTGGTATGATGTGGTGATTTTTGTTTTGTCTAAATTTCCCATTAAAATCCTTATATTATTCAAAAGCGTAGGGTGAACAAGAATGCACGGACAGTCCTCAGACTTGTACCCTTCATATAAAAATAAAACCTCAACTGAATCGTTAAGGTTTTAACTGTATTACTACTACTATAGAGAACACTTATCGGTTAGGGTCTTTTAACGGTATTCTTATCGGTTCCAATTGTTGAATTTTTTACTTAAAATCCTGAAACAAACTGAAACTTAACCTAACCCTCATCTTAAAAAGTTGTACTCATAACAAATTAAGTGTAACAATACTTAGGATCATTTGGCTCTTTCTGCCATCATCACTCCAAAAGCGCGAGTTCTTTCGTGTTGTGTGTGTTCTCTCCTATTGTGTGGACGTGCGAGTTCTCTCGTGTTGAGCTTATCGATACTTCTGTCTTTTAAAATTAGGCACCGGGACGGATTAAGTACCGGGTTTCTGTACCCATCCCAGCAGGCATTCTTACTTTTTTAAATACTTTAATCAAATTCCTCATTATTTACACTGCAAACAAATCCACAGAACAGAAACAGAACCAAACTCAGTAACCAGACAGTTTGTCCTCAGTGCAGTCTTACATTCAGAAAAATCAAACACCTCAGCTTGGAAGAGCTGATGCGGTTTCTCCTCTCAGTTAGTCTATGCGGATGGACGGACGGACAGACAGATGCTCCACCTGACTGTCACGTCTGTCGCCCTCTTTGTGTTCAGACAACGGTATGATCCTTTATCCTCAGTGATTGTTGCCAAACACAAAGTTCTACCGTCAACAGAGACGAACATTTATCACTGAACTGAACAGCTTTGCCTTTTCTAGTTATTTACATATAGCACGTGTACATGGACAAAAGTATTGGAAACACACAGTTGCTATGGTGTAGGAAGTGGTTGCTATGAAGTTTATGGGTGTATGAGGTATAAAATCTGGTTACTAAAATGTCTCTTCACCTGCTACTCCTTCGCCTCGCAGCAGCGACTAGACCATCCATGTGCTCTCCTGCGCCTGGAGAACTGAAGTGCTTTGAACAGCGCCCCCTCTGGCCTGGAGCGGTAGGCCTCACTTATGCACTACTATTGGCTGGCAGGTCACGCGAGCGGCTCATTGATTTGTCCGTTGAGAAAAACCTTACATCACCGCAGCAACGTCATCGTAGCAACCGAGTGGTTCAAAACAAAAACAGAATTTTGTCTCATCTCAATCGAAAAAATACCTTATGTGATTTATAGATTCTATTTAACATGTAATCATTCGTACAATGTTGTATGTTACGTTTCCTCGTTCAAACATTCCCCAAGGATGCTATTAAATAATTTAAAATAAGTGTTAACTTGTTTGCTGATCAGTGTTTAAAAGAAGATATCGCAATATCCCAGTCACACTTGCAAGGTCTGCTAAACATGTCTAATTTACTTTAATGTATGAATGAACATAATACATAATACAGCCTCATACAGTATTTTATGTAATCTATGTGTAATTTAGTAAGGGACTTTACAAAAAATATTAAGATTCAGAATTTCTGGCCAAATGAGAAGAAGAACAGCATTAGAATGGTGATCATAAAAAAGTGCCCAGCAAAGGTGTCCTCCACACAAATGTGTAATTTGTGGAACATGTTATCCAGATGGTCAAACCCAAGCAACATTTAAAATATATTAAATATATAGTGGAACCAAACCCCAGCCTGCTGCATACAGGACAGCAGGGTTACCGACTGCATTACAGCAGTGTTGGAAGTGTTTCCATGCAGTGTCAGTCATCACTACAGGCAGGAGTTGTCTGGTTGAGGCCGGCTCTGTGCTATCAGATTTCTGAAGATAATTGTTTAGAATATACTTCTATTTGTATGCATCTTTTAAATGAGCATCAGGTTTTGGAAGTATTTAGACAGTAAAGTCAAAAGTCAACTAGAATTGGAGGCAATTCTTAAAATATATTTACCTACCTAGGCTGCGTTTCCCAAAAGCATCGTAAGCCTAAGTAGTTCGTAAAAATGATCTTACGACTGATCTTAATATTGCGGTCTGTTTCCCAAAACCATCGTGACTTAAGTAGCACTTTCAATCTTCGCAGATCTACGAGTGCTCTGGAGTAATCGTAAAGCCTCAAGTGCATCGTAAGTAGACAGAGTTATGAGGACACCTGCTGGACAACATGCAAATTGCACCTACAATTGACCTCTCTTCAGTCATTTTTCAATTTATTTGCACATATATTTTTATTCAATTCTATTTTCTACTCATTACACAATTAAATATAGAAATAATAACGAATAAAGAAATAAAATAAAAAGTTTTGTAGCAATATCGTCCCAGATTGTTTGTTTTTCTCTATTTGTATGACTGCCCTTAAACCTGCTGGAAATTATATGCTTTTGTCGCTCCATCTCCTCTAAAATAATATTAATTTCCACTTTTTAAAAATGTCTTTTCTTTGTTTTTTGGTTTCAGCCATTTTCTAGTATCTCCACCCCTATGTGTGCGCTTATTTAAATTGTTCTTCTATTAGTAAATGCACATCAGGTGAAGATAATTAGGCAAAACTTTTCAAAAATAAATG
>JBBMFX010557239.1:0-16217 GCA_037832545.1 Rhabdalestes septentrionalis
ACACACACACACACACACACACACACACACACACACACACACACACACACACACACACACACACACACACACGGTTTTCGAAAGCTCGAATGCAGAACACACTTGTGCCCCGAGAAAATAATAATAATAATAATAATAATAATAATAAAGAACTAATACAGCGTTGAGAACGGTTGCCATAGCAACCACAGTCACTCTCCGAGACACTCGAGTGACTCACATCAGCCCTGCACGTGCCTGGCTGAACATATTTCAACACCTGTAATGAATGAGCTCAAAACTTGAGGTGGAAATGCTGTGGAGAACACTGCACAGACCAAGTGTGCACAGAAAGAATTTAACTTACAATGATGTAAAGGTGAAACTGCAGAGTGAAGTGAGGACTCAACATATGACTTTGAGAATATTGAATGGAGAACAAATGCTTTCTAAAACCTCCTGAGCCCTGACGGCGTGAATAAACTAGGAATGTATCTTTCAATGAAACTCGTATGCACCCAAAACACCTTATCATAAACAGTTGTCCCCTTTTTGCATTCCGATTTGGGAGCAACTCCTACGGAAGGGTGCCAGGCATGAAATACAGATTAGCCTGTGCCATGAGTTTGTATGGTCCTTCATCAATCGTTCAACACTTTGCTTTGTGGTAAACAAACAAACAACTGTAACAAAAGGGCATCTCGAGCTTACGGGGGCCAGTGGCCACAGCTTATGCATAGGGCCCAGAATTTGGTGCTACTCTCCTAACTAGCGCATGGGTCAAAATCTTCAATAACGGAATGGTTAGTGTGAGAACATGTTCATGTATCTCTTTAAAACTCTGAAAGCCAGGTGTGCCCCACTCCACCGAATCTAAGAACAACCAACAAACAAATGGGACGACAGACACAACACAGTTCAGATGCAAAGTTTTGCTCCCTTAGTTTTGGGAAAATGTGCACAGCACTCAAGAAATAAATCAGCATGCCCCGAATGGTTTATGGAAGTTCTGGACACTGGACACAATTTTAAGGAAGCTGTGTGAAATAAACAAGCAAGCAAGCAGCTATTCTGGCACACACTTTTAAGGTCCTTAAGCTGCATCTTATGCAACTCTTATGCACAGACATTGATTGTGACCAAATGCCTTCATTTGGCAGCACACTCAAGCAAGCCAATATTGAGGAGCAAATACAGCACACAGCTAATGGAGGGAGTGCAAACGAATGAAATAACATTCAACACTTATGAATATAAGAGGCCAATGAGAGCTGCACAGATGAACAGACTAAAAAAAGCAAAGGGGGACACTTGTATACTGATATGATAGTAAGTTGTGTTCCTAAATTTTGACTTAAACCTGTTTCTCTTGAGAAATTATTTCCAGTCCAATAGTTAACTGAATTTCTTTTATTAGATTTATAGTATTTGGCACTCCTAAAATGTTGAGAAGAGGTAGTTCCTTCACTTTTTGTATAGACCTCACCTCCAACACAAGCACAAATCTGCTTGGTGCCTAATCGTCTACAGTGATGTTGCGGAACAGGTATGCCATGGATTCGCCATTGTGGATGCGGCGGATGGCCTCAGCCAGAATCATGCTAACGTCTACTGTCTTGATCTTCGGACACTGCAGTTTCTGCACCTCGTGGGGGACAGTGTTGGTTACTACCACCTGCAAGAGAACATTTCATTACATATGCATACACAGACACACAAATATACACATATACACATTATATATATATATATATATATATATATAAGCAGAGGACACTTAACAATGCATAGAAAAGTCACTAACTACACCCTGTGAAAGTAGGTGGCTTGTGCACAAAGCTTTTGAGGAAGTGAGTTCCACAATGTAGGGGTGACTACACTAAAGCATCTGCCACCTGGAGAAGCTAAATGAATAACAGGATAGTAAAACGTCCAGAAGCACAAAAAAACAAAACAGGGATATGAATGAGGTAATTCTGTCAAGTATATATATATGCTGCAAATTATCCTTAGGCTTTCTTGGATGTTCAGTAGAGGTCGACCGATATATCAGTTTTGCCGATAAATCGGCACCGATTCCCGGAACCATCGGCCGGTTATTGGCAAAAATCCACGCCTATAGTTTTCCGGGTTGCGTCAGAGCTGAAGCGGCTGAGAACGGTCCGTTGTCCTTATTAGGGATGGGTACAGAAACCCGGTTCTTATTCGACCCGGTGCCTAAGAGGGCTCTGGCTCTCTTGCGCTCTCTCTCGCCACACTCCCAATCTCTCTTTCTCTCTCTGTCTTCCTTGAGCGCGCACACACACCCAATCTCTCTCTCTCCCGCGCACACTCTCTGTCTGTCTGTGTCTCTGTCTCTGTCTCTCTCTCTGTCTCTCTCTCTCTCTCACGCGTGTGCACACACACTCTGGCGCACACACTCTCTCTCGCACTCTCTCTCGCACACTCTCTCTCGCACACTCTCTCTCTCTCGCACACTCTCTCTCTCTCGCACACTCTCTCTCTCGCACCCTCTCTCTCTCGCACCCTCTCTCTCGCACACAAAGGCGGAAACACAAGAAATTTATCAAAACATCCAATCAAGGGCTCTATATCAGTGTTAGTAATTTTATAAACATACATATAAAATAATTTTAGAAACGGACATTCAGTTACATACAGCCTACATATAGGCTGAATATTTAAATATAATAAAAAGTATTTTTTGCAGTAACCTAAATAAATATTAAACATTAAAATGACTTGTACTGCTATAATGCTGCATTTACAAATAACAATAATAAAGATAAATAATAATAAACTAAGTAATTATAAAGCAGAGCTCACCTAAAAGTTCATTTACAGTGAGTCCAACATTTTTAGATTCGGGTTAGAATTAGGGTTAAAGTGTTGTTCTTCTGTTCTCAATTAGTTTTTAATTTAAAAAAACACAATGGAAGTACTGGTAAGAGTACCGATAAAGTACCGAATCGATAAGCAGTATCGATAAAAGTAGTAATACCGTTAAAACTTTAACGATACCCATCCCTAGTCCGGTCGACCTCTAACGTTCAGTACATATTTCAATCCAATCAAGCAAAAAGCAAGCAACTGTTGAGGCTTGCTAAGACTCACACAAATGATTTATCTCCAAATGCCAGATAAAAAAATAAATATTTTGATTAGAGCAATACAATTTAGCAAAGTTCTATGAACTAAGAAAATGTTTTTGTCATTGATTTTCGCCAGAAAATGAACTACATGAACTAGGCAAGTCAGGTATGTTGGTAAGGCCCATTATTTAGTATATCATAAATTAAATTTCCATCATTTTGTTGGATTTTTGTGTTCCATTAAGCATCCATTTTTATGTAAGCGGACACAATTTTTCCCAAAATGTCATCTAGAGAATGAGAAATTATGAATAGAAATACATGGCCTATAGTGATTACTTGTGCCATTAATTATAATGTTTAAAAATCACAGAAGTGCTGCTGTGACTGACACAAACAACTCTAGAATGATTGCCCACTCAAATAATGTCCGGTCAAAGGTGGTCCTGGTGTGGTTCATTTCCATTACTGGATTAGGTAGGGGGATCAAGATAAACGGTGCTCAGTGACAGAGGTGTTACAGTCAGAAACTCTTTACATTGATAGTATGCATGCAAGATTACAATGTCTCATATCGTACTAAACAGTATCATCACAGGTATTTTGTTGCCAGTGTGTAAGCCTGGGCTGTTTGAAAAAGGGCTGTAACTATTGAATATTTTGGGAATCGAGCATTCTGTCAATTTTTTAATTAGCTAATCAAGTAATCAGATAAATCATACGTTTGTGTTTTTAAACACAACCTGAAAGGCCTCTTAAAAGTAATTGCCGATCAAACCTTATAATGTTTGGCTAATTGGCTTTAGAACTAAACCCATTTGATGAACCTTACTGTGAAACATTTATGATGTGCATGAAAAAAACTGCAACTTCAGAAACATAAGTTAGCCTATTTGTTATCTTAGTGTTATCTTAATTAAAAAATTAAAATAAAAAAAAACGGTAAAAGGGGTGTACCCTCTGCAATAGTCCATCAGAGAATAAAGTATTACTCATAATCTAATTAAACAGTACAGTTCATTTTCAGGCTGTATCCAGATGAGGTCAGTAGGTAGAGTAGATAGCTAAGCACCTGAACCGAAAGAATTCTCACATGAAATGTACTTCTCCATGTGGGCTCAGCGCCTCTACAAGGACATGTATTTTCGAATTGCAAACTAATGTGAATGCTGCCGCTGGTTAGGAAGAAGTATTTGTTATGAGTCGATAGTGAAGAGACAAGATAATTAGCAAGGAGAAGTAGCAAAATGCATCAAGATCTAATTTTTCATCTCTACACCCACACATGCACAGTGTGCACGCACACACACACACACGTTACATCTCAAAACTCACCATCCCCATACATAAGATACATATGTTCTGTTCTGGTGGGCCAGGTCCATTTTACAGAGTATACGCCGCACTACGTTTTTTCAACTGTTTTTGCTTGTTTTACAGAATTTATGTCCTTAAAGACAAGACCAACAGAGACAAAGAAAAGCTCCCTAAAAGTGGCTAAGATCGCTTGGAGGAACCAAGGCTCAAAAGTGGAAGTCATCCTCCTTTGGTAAACACAGGATATCATTAGAAAATGACAAAATATTCGGTTACTGACTGCAAAAGACTGGAGAACAATAAACAAAGCAATTTTATTGTTCAAAAAACCTTTCCAAATAGACTGCATCAATACGATATCACATTCATGATTACACACAAGAGTTAAGAATAAAGATTAGTCTAATCACTTAGATATACAGCCATGAAGGTTGTGCTATGTGTTCAAAGCATGGACTGTGTGTAATCCAGGCTTGGTATGATTCACAAAAGACTCACCTCATCTATAGCAGATTCCTCAATGAGTCGAGGAGCATCAGCAGACAGCAGGCCATGAGTGGCCATGATATAAATCTTATAAGCCCCTCTTTCCTTGAGGATCTCTGCTGCAGCCACAAAATCTTCTACATCATCTATGATGTCATCCTAAAGACAGATTTAAAAAATGGCTTATGAGGTTACACAGTAGCTCGGTGCACAAATGAACACGTTTTTACATTTGTGTTTTTTTCCCCCAATATTTCTACCTTTTTATCATGCACTAAAACCCAAGTTTAATCCAAAAATGGATGATTACACCTTACGCAGCCATGAAGTAGACATGACAATTACTGTAAACATTGACATTATTTTTATGCAAATATTCTTTAGACTCCTATCAAGACTAATTTATATATTTAGCTCTTCCACAAGAATTCTGATAGGCATTACATTCAGGCATTTGCCTGATGAAGGAATTAACTTTTTAAACTCCCAAGACCCACAGGAGTACTTTCCACTCCTGTAAGCCAGTTTACATTCCATTCCATGTTTTCTGACTAAATAAAAAACCTTGTGATGTAATACAACACCAATGCTTTTCAAAAACGTCACATCACATTCAAGTTATCGGCTATTATTTTAGCTGACGGTTAAAGATGTTGAAACAGTAAAATGTGTAGAATGGGGGCATGCATGTGGCAGTGAACGTGTAAAGTAAAAACAGGAAGCTAAATAACCAGTATATACATGCACATTATACATAATGCACATGAATAGGTAAGGTAATGCAGGAATCTAAAATCTGTTTATGCACATACATTATGTATAATTGTAATATAATGCACTATGTGAATGATTACGAAACAAAAAGTGTTAATTATGAAGAGATCTGAAAAAATTGAGATTTTTTTAAAGAACATATGTTTGTATATTTGTGCTAAAGTGTCATGCATCTCTACTTACAATAATGATGGCAATGCGTCCACCAACATCCCCGACCACCGTGATGGGTGGTTTCTCCTTGGCCATCATTACTACAAAGACAAATTTTAGTAAGTCAGTCACACATTAATTACAAAAGGCTTTGTAGAGGGATACCATTAAACAAAATCTGGCTCCACCATCAGTGTAGATTGGGTAAGATGGGTTCAAGCACATATCAACCCGACTCTAAACCATATTATCCAATGGTTGATAAATGAAAAACAAGACATGTGAGTAATGCAAACCAGAGTTGGTTGCCAGCAGCTTTATTACAGTTTAAAGCATTTTTAAAGTGTCCCATTTTACCCCAACTACAAACCAGTAACAATTTGGAATGGCAAACTCAATGCAGAACATGCCATGCAGATGTCCAAACAAACTCTTTTCACCCAACATACCCAATCATTGAGGAGAATATCTAGGAAACTTCCACACGTCTGAACACGAAATGCACATAAATCAATCTTGTCCCGAAGGCCAACAAGCCTGACTCTGGCTGGGGCAGCACATAAATTCAAAGAGTGGTCAAGATTGCAGGGTTGTTCTCATTCAACATTAGTCTTTGGTCGGAGGAGAGGCACGGGAACAAACAACCAGCAAACACACTAACACAACTGCACACCCGCATATGGTTTAACACACAAGGAGCAGATCGCAGGTTCTGAAGGGTTAATCCAGTTAAACATGCCTTCAACACATGCCTTTTATCCAGAGAGCAAAGTACACTACAGTGACTTACTAGGAGATTCAATGTGTTAAACTCTGAGCTGCACTCAGTTGACCACGACTTATGATACATTGCCAGTCCTGAGTTAAATTAAAATATCCTGCTCTGCAACAACTGGCAGATAAGGCTATATTTGAGCTGCTAAAAGTGGTTCTTAGAATGTCACTATCATTTGAAAAGTTAAAAGTATTCAAAACAATCTACATCTATAAATGTACTAAAAAAAAGGACTGGCAAAGAACCATTATCATTTTAGGCTTATTCAAATGAATTAAGCAAATCTGCAGCAAACCATTTGTTACAGATGTTCCCTATCCTGGTGTACACAGAAAGAATGCATGCAAAAAGTGCATGTAAATGCCTAATTTGGTAAAACCAAACATAAAAGACCAAGATAACCTCCCCAAAAATATCTGGGTCAATTCCAAACGTTTGATTAATTCTCAGCCTTTAGCTATTCTTCATTATTTTCATCAATCTTGGCATGGTGTATGGACAAATAATTCCTTAAAGTCATGTGTTTCCAAGGCCTTACAGAGACCTTGGTCAGCTAAAACTGTTCTAAAGGTCTAGTCTACAGAGTTCTCCCCAAGCAGGCATGAATGTGTTGACTGGCAACATGGGCCCTGATCGAAAATCGGACACATGTACATATCTTGGACAGATATTCAATGGTTCCATTTGTTTGGAAGGATGATGTTTACGAAATATTTTGAAAAGAAGCACTTCATTTGAGGCTTCTCAATCCTGTTTGGAAGCACTCTGAAGAACACATAGTCAAGGTCTATAATGGCAGTAACTCTTCACAGAGATGCAGGTTCTTTCAACTACTAAAACAGAGCTGTGGTACATGACACAGGCTTTAACTATGTAAGAAGAAATCCAATCTCATTAAAATCACATAATGTCTTCAGAATGCTTTTGGCTGCAGGTGTTGAGAGGCCTCCATCACTGCATGCACGCATAGAGGAACCATTTCAGTGCGGTCACTGCTATGATCGGAAGCAAAGAGAGTTAACCATCATACTTGGGAGCTCTATGCCTGGGAACGGAGCTTGTTGCTTGCCTATTTCCAACAAATAAACATCACGTTAAATAATGGCCACATACAAAAAAACCCAAACACACACACAGACACAGACACACACACACACACACACACACACAAAAATGGTGGCAGGACTTTAACAATCCACAATAATTACTCGCATGAGGACAGCAATTTCATCTCCTATTAATTCATGACTTTTTTTTTGTAAACAATCATAAATGCTCTTGCATTATTTTATTAGTTTGAATGACATGATATAGCTTGAATTTAATTCTTCTAATGTGAAATTTATATCCATATTAATATACAAATGTATTTCCCATATTTTAATAATAATAATAATAAGTTACATTTATATAGCGCCTTTCACAAACACATATTTTAAAACTGGTGGTCAAATAACGGTCAAATCTCAGATAGATACCAGATCAGTAAATGACTGTAAACACTGTAGCAGTTTCTTGATGTGTCCAAAACATGAAACACAAAATAAAATGTCTTCAGGGGAATTTCAGTTTAAAGTTTATTATTCTGTAATTACTGAACAAATGTTTTCTTTATAGAAAAGTAATTCAAAAAGTGAGGGGAATGTATTTTTTGATTTACAATAATGATTTTCAAAACAATTTCATAATTTCTGATTAACTTTAGGTTGAGCTTGCTAATTATTGCTGAAGTTATTACTTCACACAGTAATACTGCACACTAAAAGCAAGATTTACAGCTTTTTCTAAATCTGTGAATGTCCTGATGGAAAACATTTCAGACTGAGACAGAACCTACAGCTTGTTCATTCAATGCAAATTTCAGATGGCTGGGTTCACTGTAAATCGCAACAGTTTTACATACTATAATGCAATAGCTACTGAGGATTGTCAAAGTCAATATGAGATATACAAAAAACACAAATGAACACACAATTAGCTGGACTAAATATCTGTCAAGTAAAAGTAACTACACAAATCTGTCATATGGGTTATCCCAAAAGACCTGCTCGTGATTTTGTTTAAATAACCTTGTGTTTCTTTATCGATACATAATTTAAAAAAAATACCAGTTTACAAGTATTAGCTTGGGCTGAAATTTAAACATGCAGGGCAATGCAGTGAGAAGAAAATCGTGTATTGCAGACAGGGCTTCAAATAGGCTGTTAGTATTTAGCGCCATTCATTTCTAACAATAGGTTGCCCTTATCTCCAGCATCCTATAAATTACTAAATTATTAGTGAGTTCACTATTCTAAATTTTACATGCCAAATTATATCTAAACCCCATGTTAAGGCTTAAATGATTAGAATTATGTGACCCTATGACAGTCTATAATCAGAAGCAGTGTAAGATCTTACTTGGCAGCTCCAGCCCGGGGTGGCCGGTGTTGCGGACGCAAGGAGGAGAGTGTCTTCCATCAGCCATGTCCGATTCAGAGCACTGGGCCTCCCCATGAATGACAGCCAGTCCCAGACGCAGTCTTTCTGCATATGACTGAGCCCTGTAGTGAGGACAAAGAGAAAGAGAGGCAACTGAGAAATGTGCAATCAAACATTGAGCATCCTAATGCTACCTTCATGGTCCAAACCAATGGTGCTCTTTCCCATTTGCAATATTGTTATTATCCCTTATGAACACTTTATGTTCAATGTTCAAACAGGTGCACATTATATCAAAGTTTCAAGATAAACTGCAAACCAAAACTGAAATTTTTTTTATAATAATTACAAAATTTAAAGATTATGCGAATCAAACTGTGCACATTATGAAAACTTATATGGGCAGAAATGTGTTTATGAATAGGCCTATACCTTAAATAATTAATGAAAGATAAAGATAAGAAAACCTTATAAGAGTTTGTCATTCCAAAAGCTTAAGATAAGTGGCCCCTTACAATCATGCATGAATACACCACAGCACAAAATGTGAACATTGTGAAATTCTTTCTCTGCATTTAACCCATTCACCAAGTGAAGCACCAATGATGGATACCCAAGAAGCAGTGTGGTGGGATGGTACCTTGCTCAAGGGTTCCTCAGTGACACTAGCTGTGCTGAGACTTGGATCAACAACCTTCTGATTGCAGGTGCATCTCCCTAAACACTAGGACACCAGGGGCCCCAGGCATTAATGTGGACTTTTCCTTGCTAGCCATAAAGTTTTGGATCTATGAGATGCTTAACATACCAGCACAAATGCAGGTCAGGGCTCTTTGCAGGCCCATGAAATTCTTCATAGCCAAACTGATCAAACTACATTCTAAAGCAGTGATACCCAACCCCCGGTCTGCACCAGTATTTCCATTTTATTTACTAACAGAGTGAAAATAGTTTCTGATATTAAACTGGTTCGTGACAAAATAAAGGTTGGGGACCACTGATCTATGTATCAACAATCAGATTGGCATTTCCCCTCACTGGGAAGGCATTATGAAAACCCAGATTTGTTAGTTCAGCTGTCAGAAAGTGAACCGTGAAACACCACTCCAGAAAATACTTTCCCACTCCTTCAGAGCTACACCACTTCAATACATGCTTGGGTGCTTAAGCCTTTGTGCAGTTGCTCAGCCATGGCAAAAACATTCTTGCACTGAAGTTACTTCCAGAGACAACTTGACTCTCTGTAAAAAGTAATGCAGCAACAAATAGGCCATATTTACATGCAGTATGTTTCAGGAGTCACTAGGCCCATTTTGTATTTTACATGGATTAGCCATTGTTCCTTCATTGCATAATGATAGCACTTACAGTTGACTAGGGCAGATCTAGCCAGAGAGAAATTTCACAAACAAAAATGAAATTCCAGTTCCACCGTTAATGTTACTAACCTCTACAGCATGACTCAAACTGAATGGCCCTGTGCTTGATTTAATACATCTTTAATCAATAAGTATTTTGAAACAATGTGTTGTGTTGTGGTAAAAAACATTCCCAAAAATATGCTCCCAAAACACTTTTTCATTTAAAACCCATTAGCCTTAAAGAAAATGTAAGGATAAACCTGTATCCATACTGTACAGTTTACACCGAACTGCTGTTTAGACTGTTCTGTAATTCATTGGCATAAACAATTAAATAAAGTAATACATTCATATAATGTACAGTAATAAAAATACAGAGCTTTAAGAAGAACCAAACGAAAAACAAGGGAACACTCCAGACACTCCAAGGGGGAAATTCTGGGCAAGAGCCAATCAGCACAGAGGACAAATATATAACACGCTCGGATTGGCTACTTTGAAACCTCCCGCCACTGAGTACAGCGAGCGACGCATCACAGGTCAGCAGCCAATAAGCAGCAAGTAGAAATTAATAGTGGACAAGGCCTGAGCACCACAAAATTCAGAGGACATCTGCCTTTTCCATGCATGGGCGGGGGGTTCTGCAAATAATTTTTTGTTTCTCAGCAAAAATTCGGTTGAGACTGAAATTGCGACTGCTGGTCCTTGTGGGAGATTACAGTAGTTTACATAACTGAATTCAATCATTTCATATTCATTTGGCCATATATTTTATATTTATACACAACTTTTTGGTCATTGAAACAATGAAAATAAGGCATAACTTTATGTAATGATAGTTATCTTATGTATGTTTTGTAAAAAAAAAAAAAAAGGAAGAGACAGTAGTCAAATCTGAGATTTCAGAGATTATGATCAAGCTGTATACATTGAAATGTTTTTGACAATGTAAAGTATTTTCAAAGTTATGTGGCATCATTACGTTGTTACATAACAATTAGGACTGTCAATATTCAATACACAAGGAACTGAGTAATCTAGAGGATCATTCTTTTAAAAATGGGTCATGAAAGGCCCCGCAAAAATCCAGAAAACTAAAGAAAAACAACATGCAATACAATGACTGAACATTATTATTATTAGGCTACCTGCCAAATCAGTTTAATGGCTTTTAAATTAAGACTTATCACAATTTGAATGAGTAATCATAATTGCCCTACATGTTTTTTCAATGCATATAAATTGTTTCCAAAATTATGACTTTATAGGATGATTTTATAGGATGTTTGTGTGCTATGTTTAGATCAGGGGCATTTGTAATCACAATGCAATCACAGCGCATTAACCTGGAGCACCACGTGTTTGTTAGCAAACACCTCTTGAAAGATTAAGTGGTTACAGAACTACAACTGAGGACACCAGTACCTTTTGGCAGCAGAGGGAGACTTTGCCACAATGATAGCATTTCTGTAATCAGGGACCTGAAAAAAAAAAAAAAGGAATAAATATATAATTGATAAAAGGATATCACTTACAAACTGAAACGTGTACAAGTATTTTTAATTGTGTTAACATTTTTATGTTTATAAAAGTATACTTTAAATATACATTATAATAACATTTTAAATATACAGAAGTAAACATTATATACTTTACACTTGATTATACTATTCTAAAGTATATAAAATATAGTATACAAAAAGTAAACTTAGTGTACTGCCTCAGTTTTAGTACAAAATAAGTATACTTGTAGTACACTTGAATAAAATACATTTTGCTAAGGGTATTATAACGGCAAATTCGTTAAAATTGCGCATTATGAACACAAATCCCTCTTGCTTCGCGTCTACTGTTTTCGCCATCTAGGCTTGCTGTAGTTAGATGACGTGGTACAGCCCCGGAGCAGAGACAGATTTCTATCCCATTGTCCCATTTCTGTCGGTCCACTGTTTGGACCACTTCTAGTTGCAACCATAATATGTATGGCTATATATTGGTGGAAAGCTTATACATGCAATGCAATGTCATGAATGTAGGGATAGTACAAGTGTAAAGTAATTACAGACCTCTTCCTGAATGTACTGAAGAAGAAATGGAGAAGCACGTAGGTTGTCCACAGGGAAACTAAAGAAACCCTGTATCTCTTTCTGATGGAGGTCCATGGTGATTATGTGAGACAAGCCTGATTAAAAAACAATATTTTAGGTTTTTAAATGCTTGCAAGAAACCATTCCATCAGTGACATGCAACAAATAAATAGATGAAAGAATAGATTAAATGCACATTAATATAAAAACGCATCAATAAGTGAGCATTCAAGATATTTCAATCTTTAATTGGTTTCAGTTCAAGACTCCAAATACATAAGGGTAGGTCCAAAATCAACCACCAGATGTCTTTAATGAAACCTTAAATCTTGATCAATAAACAAATATACCTGCTTTAGCCAGCATAGATGCCAGCAGTTTACACACTATGGACCCTCTCTTCCTCATCTTGCACTGCTTACTGTAGGGGAAGTATGGGATGACTCCGATTATGTTTTTGGCACAAGATGTCTTGAGTGCATAAGCCATGACCAACAGCTCCATGATTGCAGTGTTAACATCTCTGACAAGTGAACAAAAATTTGTAAGTGCACAGGAGACTAGACAATGTGTAAAAACAGTAAAACAATGGCAGCACATTCACACTAGTTATTTTTTACTGCAGAAAAAATTAATTGCACGATTAATTAAATCAGGCAAACCGTTTCATTTCTTATTATTGCCTGTTTCTTGGATTTGAATTACCTGGGAATAGTTTGAATGATGAAGATCGTCTGGCCTCTAACTGACTCTTTGACATCAACTCTGGTCTCTGTCATATTAGCAGAAGGTATAACAATTAAGTCAAGTCAAACTGAAACACTTGTGAATACAATTTAAGCTAACTAAGGCATAACTACTTAAATTTTTAACCAAAATAGGGTTGATTTCACCTGTGTTAGCCTCCTGGTAAACAACAGACTTCCCCAACTCCACTCCCAGACGTCTAAACAGTGAAAAAAAAATCTGTCTGAATAAACAGAGTTTAACATCAACAGTAAAGTTCTCCACTGTGTACAGATGAGTGAGAAATGACTCAGCAAGACAGGCTTGATTAATCATTCAATGGCCTTCCCAAACTTAGGTCAAACCCACCATTTGATAAAGAATGATTTTCCAAATAAACCTATCACAGCTATTTCAGAGTTTAATCCCCCTGGCTATATGGTAAGTTTTGGATCTTAAAGTGACCGTCTGTCATACATGAACACCACATAGTGTGAACAGTATGAAATTCTTACTCTGCATTTGACCCATTCACCCAGTGAAGCAGAGGACAGCCAGGAACACAGAACCCAAGAACTAGTGTGGGGGGCTGGTACCTTGCTCAAAGGTAACTCAGAAAGAGCCCTTACCTCAACCCCATCAAACACCTTTGGGATAAACTGAAATAGAAATTGTGAGCTAGGCTTCCATTTCCAATCTCAGCGCCTGATCTCATAAATGGGGATAAATGGACCCAAATACCCCCCTGAAACATACCAAAATCTTGTGGAAAGACTTCCTAGACGAGTGGAGGCTGCTTTAACCGCAAAGGTAGGAGCAACTCCATATTAAACTATATGTACCTGAATGCAATTTCAATAAAGTGCTTGCTGGTGTGCTGGTCAGGCGTCCCAATACTTTTGTCTATATAGTGTATGCAGGGAAACCGCCATTTTATTTTACTACGGATTCATAAACACGTCTGTTTTGTTTGGCATGTCCTTTTAAAACAGCTTGTTAGTAAGTTAATTAATAAATTAAATAATATGAGAGGCGATTTCTAGCGTTGAGAGGTTAGCTCTGTGCACAGCGAAATTATTCTAAGTTGAAAACATGATACCTATGGTCTTGTTAGACATTTCCAATTAAATACTGGACAAAATTAGCCACCCAGGGGGATATCTGTCGGTATTTGTACCATTACATGTCTTGTTTTTCCTCGTGTCCTTCGCTTAAAAAGTGATTAGCTAAAATGGTGTCCCTTATAACACCACAGCCAGAGTGCCCTCGGTTGCTCACTTTTAGAGGTTTATTCATATATTATATCTATATTAATCCATAAACATATTTGGTTAATGTTTAGCTATCAGGTTGTCATTCCACCAAACGACATTTTGGATATTGTCCTGGAAATCAGAACAAACACCCGATATTGCACGGTAAATAAGCGTTATAACGCAATTAACGAATAAAATTCGTTAAAATGCTTTAAAACATTACAAAATGTAGGACTGAGAATGAGCTGTCGCTATACGTAGCTTGAGAACATTAGCCAGCTCTGTAAGTTGTAAACAATATGGCCAAAATAATTGGAACGTCGGACCATTCCTAAAACAGCGTCACTTTCATGATACTGCATTCAAATATACAGACTTTACTATACAGTTGTTGCCACTTGTGAAGCGTGGAAGCTACGGGAATCTTCGCCCTTCTTTCAATGATTTACACAAAAATTCTAGAGTTTTAGTAGAAATTCGTGCCCATATATTCCGTAGAGCATTTATGAAGCCAGGCAGTGATTTGTTGGATGGGTTTGAGGTCAGGGCTCTGTGCAGGCCAGTTAATTCTTCAACGCCGAACACATCCAACAATGTCCTTATGGACATCGCTTTGTGTACTGGGGCACAGTCATGCTGAAGTAGAAAGGGGCCTTTCCTATGTCCGCAAAGTTGAAAGCATGGCGTTGTTTAAAATGTCTTGATATGCTGAAATACTAAGATTGTCTGGAAGTAAGCGGTCTAGCCCAAACCCTAAAAAACAGGTGCCTGCCAATATTATTTGGCCACATAGTGTACATCTTAGGGGCCGTTACGTCATAGCGTAGTGATAACGTTTACGTAAAAACGTTTGTACAGCAAGGAAAAAAAGAAGACCGTTACTAGAAGACATACTCAGTGATCTTCTTGGCCAGTTCGGTACAGGCTGCTGTCGAGTTGGCTGAGAAAACCCGGTATCCACTTTTCGGGACGTTCATTCTCAAAGTTTTCTCGGCACTGCTAACAGCGGTTCTCGATCCTTCTTCTCTAGAGACCTCACCAACCGAGTGCGGGACTCTCCCCTGCGGGCCAGCAAAGATGCGTGTCTTTCTTTTACCGAAAGACAGACTAAGCAGGAACTAAAGCCTTACAGTAAAAGTAGCAGCGTTCACACTAAAACAGCCGACCGATCCGGATGAGATGCTGAGGAGTCTGTTGCCAAACAACCGCTCGCTATCCCCCTCTCTCTCGCTCGCTCTCTCACTCTCGCTCGCTCGCTCTCGGCCAAAGAGAGCCTATAGCGCTGCCTGCTGCTCTGGAGAAACTCAGTGTTTTAACTATAGGCTTAAACGTTATCACAATCAGGTTTGGAAATTAAAACTATATTGGACAAAAGTGGACAGTACAAAAAAGCATAAACAGCTTGATGAATTAAAAACATAGGTACACAGTGGATATATACACATTGGAGTATCCTCAGTGTTCTGGTAGCCGCAGACATTGATAGAAAAAGTAATAATGCACCAGAAAATTGCACACTGCAAAATTGTATCTGAAAGGGATATCTGCACATATCAGTCATTGGTGTGTGTATTTGATATCATATAACCACATTTTGGTCATGCACACCATCATGATGTTTGGCAATAACCGGCATGGTGGTGGATCAATTATGCTTTGGGGCTGTTTTGCTGCTAGAGGTCAAGGAGCAATGATGGAGATGGAGATGGAGATGGAGATGGAGAGAGAGAGAGAGAGAGAGAGAGAGAGAGAGAGAGAGAGAGAGAGAGAGAGAGAGAGAGAGAGAGAGA